>VYVB01000691.1:0-78482 GCA_009761775.1 Ficus carica | reverse complement strand
ATAAGAACGAATTCGTGGCAATGAACTTGCAATCTGGCAGAGCAAAACATAAAAAAAAAATGAAGACAGATGCATGATAACAACTCAAGCTCAAAACCCGGCTTTAGTCTCCAATCCAGAATCTCCTGAAACTATTCTTGTATTGCTGAAATGCATTTTCTGCATCTTCTATTAACCAATTTGCGTGATTTTTTTTTTTTCTTTAGAAAAGTTTTAAAGAAAAACTGAAATTTTGATTGTTCGGTTCACTGAGACAGAGAAATCCTACGGAATGTCACCGTACAAGCTCGCCAAATGCATATGAAATTATTGTTATCCAAGTCAATATTCAAAACCATTGCCTGATCAAGAACAGATTTTGAACATAAATCAATCAACGCTAGTAAGGCCTAGAGTTCTACCTTCACTCTTTCCAAATTGGGTTGCTTTGTGTTGATTGCCTCCCACAGTGAACGAGTAACCATCTCCTCCGTACATAAGATTATCTAAAATAATGACATTTACAAAAAAAATTAAATAAAATAAAAATGATCGGTAATACTTTTAAGAAAGTAAACATAGGTTATCCTAATCATGTGTTGATAATCAAGCAATGCCATTTTTTTTATAATTACCCCTTAGTTTGAAATATGAATATCAAGGGAAATCATAACTTTTAAAGTACCAACAAAAAGTCGAAAAAGTCGTAAAGAGTGGGGAGATGAATATAAGCCCCCTTGCATTGCTTTCTATTAACTTCTTTTGGCTTCATTGACCGTGTGGAACTTAATTATTACCATGATGCAGTGACAACAAGCATATTGATAATTCGAAACAACATTACAATAAGCATTTTGCTAAATTCTTTTCAAATTTATCTTTTTGCAATCCTAAAGTCGCACGAGGAATTTTTTATTTTTTTTTTTAAAGTAAAGACGCACGAGGATGAATACTGGTATTTAGTTCCCATTTTGAACTTCTTTGGACAAACTTGACTACGAGAATTTGAATTAATCGTAGGTACCTGTAAGAATTCACCATCCAACTCTTTCAAAAACTGTTTTATCTGCAGCACACCACAAGATATGCATAACTATGAGATGAGAGAACTATTTTTAACAATTTTTATGGGATATATAACCAATTCTCTACTAAAGGTCTATTTAGAAAATCAATGGTAAAATTGTAAGACCAAGAAAAATTCACATCCTGCAACAACAAGAAATCTGATATAAACTATATATCCAACCAAAACCAGTAACTGAAAAACTTTATTATATGTCACCTTCACAATTTCCTCCAATTCAAACCCCAACAATAACAAAGCCTGAAAAACAAGAGTTTAATATCTTGACCATCAGTATCATTGAGAATATTGGAAGATACTAAGAAATTAAAAAAAAAAAAAAAAAGTTAAGGATTCTTCTCGTTTATGCCGCTCAACTTTAGAGTCATTTTAATTATTTTCTTGAAACTTTAAAAACTCTCACTAATTAACCTCTTGAATTTTAAATTAGTCATCTTTAACCCCTTGTTAGAATTCCATTAAAAACAGACTGAAAAAGAGAGTGTCAAATGCAGTCATATGATCTTTTTCTGTTTGTTTTGAACGGAAACTCTAATAAAAGGAGTTAAGTGGGAGTTTTAATAACTCAATGAACATAATGGAAATAACCCAAAAGTTCGGGAATCACAGGTGAGTTTGATCCAAAATTTAAAGGAGGGAACCTTTTGTTTGCCAAAATTTAAATCATGAACACAAAACTGTTTGCCAGAATACTGGTTCATTTTTATTTATTTTTATTTATTATTATTATTAAATTTTTTTTTATTTTTTATTTATTTTTTATTTTTTATGTTTTGCAATCAAATTGGAGAGTGAAACTAACCAGAACTTACAGGGGGACCAAATTGCGGCTCATCGGCTTCTAACGGAACAAACTTCGAATCTTCGGCTAATTCGTCAGGGACTTCAGTAACATGATGAGGAAAATCATAAGTAAAAGATTTTTTAACACTCATTTCAATGAAAACCCATCTCAAAAATGTTCACTTTGGGAGTGAAATTGAAGTTAAAAAATGATTAAAAAACCAAGAAGTTCAAAAGGGTAAAAGCTTAATTACCTTTGGAAGATGTTCTAGGAAGGTGCTTGAGCTTCAAGTGATGAGCAATGTTTGGTGAGGCAGAAAAAAGAGTAGAAAGATGTGAAGCTGAAAAAGGAGATGGAGAGAGATGAGAAGGTAAGGGAAGTGAACGAGAGTTGAGAGTTTGGTTTGGAGAGAAGCCCAGAGTAAAAGCCATGAATGTTAACTCTGCTCTATCCTTTGACTCAACTGAACGGGATAAAGTTATATGAAGTACTGGTTCTTCGACGACGTTTTTTCGCCAATTATTTTGGATTATATTCCTATTTCTGCACCGTTACACTTAGAATTTTTACCGTATAATTATAATTTATACCTTGATTTTTTAATTTTGATAATTTGTATTCTGAATTTTGAAATTGTAATAATTTATCTATATTGATAATAATGTTTTTTTTTTAAGGAAATTGACATATAATTTATACATGAGTTGCTTATTAGTTACATTGAATGATTTTAATCTTTTTTTTAAACAAATTTATTAAGATCTTTAATTAAGTAATATAAAACTATAAAACTTCGTTATAACTTTGTTTTGATATAAACGAGTTTAATATCCGTGCATTGCACGGGGAAGGAAGAAAAAAAAACTGAGTAATATATGATAAAAACAGTTGGTTAAGATAAATATTATAATTATAATAAGTAATTCTTCTCAAAATCTCTCCCAACAGTGAAGATATAAAATCAAAATGACAATAGTACTAACAATAAAAAACGAAAAAAAAAAGCAAAATAGAAAAAAAAATTTCTGTAGTCATACTCATTTAAAGAAAAAAATTAAAACAAAAATAAAGGATAAAACAAAAAAAAAGAACAAAAATCTTTAGATTCAAAAGAACCAGAAAAAACTAACTCTAACAAAAAAAATTATAAGGAAATAAAATATATATTTCATTTTCTCCTTTTTTTACTGTTTTTAAAAAAAAATTTTTTTTATCAGGTTATATACATATAAAAACTTTAAAAAAATGATTTTTAAAATATAAAACAAAACAAACAAAAGACGGAAAAAAAAAATTGCATGTAGAATCCTTAAAAAAAAAAGGGGTTTTTAAAAAATAGAACAAAAGAACAAAAAGACAAAAAAAAAAAAATCCAGAAAAAAATCCGAAATAAAGATAAAAAATTTAAAGAAAAAAATTGTTTAAAAATAAAAAAAGGCAAAGTGAGCGAAAACACAATATAACAATAGATCAGAATGTAATGTCTAAAATTTAGGGTAAAAAAAAAAGGCAAAAAAATATTAAGAAAAAAAAAACAAACTCTAAATAGGGATAAAAACCGGCAACACATTGTAGGAAAAAGAAAAGGAACTAAAAAAGAGGCGTAAAACGGTAATTATACTGTGTGGGCAGCCGGCAATTTCTGCATAATAGGGGTAAAAATGTCAACTCATTGTAGATGAAGGAAAACCAACTAAATCAGAGGGGCAAAAAATTCTCTGTATTGTAGACAAAACAGTAAAATATGTGAGGACAAAACCGTCCTTCCATTGTATATAAGCCAAAATCAGCACATATGATAGGGGTAAAATCGACAGTTTAATGTAGAAAAAGCAGCTACTGTGCATTACTGTAGCAAAGCAAAAAAAAAAAAAATCATTATTCATTAAACAGTTAAATATTACATCCATTTACTGTAGCAAAGTAGTAAAAAACAAAAACAAAAACAAAAATCACTATTCACTGAACATGCTACATCCCTTTGTAGCAAAGCAGAAAAAAAAAAAAAAAAAAAAACAAAAATCACTATTCACTGAACAGTGAAAGGCTACACTCCTTTAGTATATTAAGTAATTTGGGTTTAAAGCGGTTAAAAAAACCTTTTAACTCTTAATTAACAATCTGATATAATTATACCCTCATTGATAATAATGTTGATTTTAACCAAAAGTTTACTTTGATTGTTAAATCCAAAAACAAGGTATTATGATAAACCAGAGGAAAAATCCAAAAAGTACCAAGGGCTAATTTGGGTTATTGTACAACAAAATAGAAGTAGAAGCTAAAAACAAAAATTATAAATCCTAATTTCTTTAAATAAATTTAACATTGCATCTTTTTCCTGTTTTAAAAAAATTACATCGTATTTATTAGTTTAAATATAGTGAAAAAAGTTTTGAGCAAAAATTAGTTTTTTTGAAAGAAATATGAGATACTTTTTTTTAATTAGTTTAAATTGTGAAAATTCAAGTTCAAAGTGTTGGCTAAGCTAATATCTTGAACCTGAACCAAGCGTAATAGTGTTGGAAGTGGTATATGAAGCATAATGATATTAACTTGATCTGCATAGACGATAAGTTTTGTAAATTAAATGATGAGAAGGGGCTAACTAACATTAAAATGACTATGAACATCTTAATTAGATTGGAATTCCTTTAACGACACACCACACACCACATTAAGATTGGAATTCCTTTAACCACACACCACACACGACACACCACACACACCCCGCATCACATTCCTCATTTTAATTTATTAAAATAAGGAACAAAAAAAAAAAAATGTTTTTACAAACAAAAGCTAAATCGAAGTATGCACATAGGTGTCAAAATAAACAAACTTACACGCTGATAAGATAGAACAGAAACAAATAAAAAAGACAATCCGTTAAGGGTTAAGGAAAAGTGTTCCAACTTTTTATTTTTGGGGTATACGCAGAGTGACACAGATTTTTTCCATGACACGGATTGACCACAAGGTCTTCAGAAAGAGGATCGTAATGGATTAATAAATGATTTCACTAAATTATAACTTTCAAACAACACTGATTGAAAAAGAACATTGAAAAAGAACTGGTGGTGCTTACAAGTCACTTCTTGCACGTGACACGAGTCACTTGTGTTCATGAATCTTGCATGGAGATTTTTAGATTAGGTATAGCAAAATATCTCGTAAATAAAACACAACTTTGCTGAAGAGCTTTAACTATTAATATTGATAGGGCTCTTCCAATCTAGATTCAAAGTACACAATAGATCAAATCAACATTTATCTCACTACTGGTCCTATCAACAAAGTATGAAAAATAAGTTTGGTTTCTTTTTTTTTTTTTTTAAAGTTATTTCAACTGTGTACCGTATCTCCTAAAAAGAAAAATAGACACTTGCGACATGAAACGACTAACGACACAAAGTACATAGATTCCCATGCAGGTTCATTGTTGGGAATTTTATACAAACATAATGGTCTAGCAACTGTTATCTCCCAGTCAGGCTTTCTGAAGCATAGGCCTGATATTAACAACATTTGAGAAACAGTAAAATCCATGCATAGGCCATTCTCTTACGTTAAGGCTGAACTCGTAAAAACCCGAGCATGGGAAATGCACTGCCGAGACGAGATCACATCTGAGCAACCAATATTTCTGGTTCAGCTGCGGTTTCGGAAATTTGCCCTGAGTCCACCTTTTCAACATCTCTAATGCAGCCTTCGGCTGGTCCATCGGAACCATGTGAACCGCATCGTGACCTGATTGTTTTTTTCATTTTCCCCATAAAACTCAGTTTTGCTTATCTTTTAGCATCGATTATTAATGAAAGAAAGTAATACATGTATGTGTGTATGTATGTGCGTGTGCAAGAGAGAGATAGTAACTTAAGGAAACTGAGAGGTCCGTGGCTTTTCAGAACTCCTGCCTCTTTATCATCCACGGTGAAAGGAACTTCAGTAGAAGCTGTGAATTCTTTCTGACCAGACCATTTCATCGCGTGAACCCATCTTGAATTCCCTGGTCATATCGATTAATACCTGTAGGTAATATCACATTCATGACGAGAAACTACACAATAGTAGGCCTAAAAAGCTTACCAAGCCAGTTGCAGATCAGATCAATACTCTCCGGCATATACCAGCAACTTCACTCCATCTTCAAGAAGAGCAGGAATACCCACTTCGAGATTCCTCATCCAGTCCAACAGCATGGCCTGGTAAACCGTTTGGCTGCACGACACAAATTCTATGTCCCAACTCCGAGAGTGGCCCTAACAGATTTCTGGTTCAAGAAGTTCTCCAAATTTGAGAAGTCGTAGCAAAGGCTTCCCACACATTCCTTCCTGATGTCATAGTAATGCACACCAAAAAAGAATATTATTACACACAATTTCAAGAGTCGGGTCTCTTTCTCCCCAACGTTCAAAACAAAAAAGGAAATAAAAAAAAAATGGTTCTCTTGAGATATTAGGGTCAAGACTTTTTTGCTTGAAATTGAAATAACAAACTCCTAACGAATCTGAGACAACTAGTCAACTACTAACAGTAACTTATTACTAAGATAGAAAGTAGAATCAAAAGGAAATGGGTCCTTACATTTATATTCCCAGCACGTGCTATGATGCTACTGAAAATGATATTGCAAACAAAATAAGATGCCATACACGAGACGGTACCATCAGTGCCTGAAAGACACATTGCACATATTATTACTAATAAATTACAAAAAGTGACAATACAAGTAATATAAGAAATAAATGAAAAATAAATAAATAAATATATTAATACAGGCCTATTCACATGAGGACATGAAGTTCTATCCAATAGATATTGAGGCCTTGAATAGGAGGGTTTTTCAAGGAAGAATAAAGATAATAATTTAAAAAAATAAATAAAGGTCTGAAAACCCAAAAGGAAATGACAATTTGTTCATGTTGCCTACCACAAAGCTTAATTGCCACTTCACAGGACCAACCACCTTGTTGATACGATCATAATCGGACTTCTTTATTATGCCCATGTCCAATGCATAATCTGTGTAAGCTTTATACTGAATTGCAGGATCTGTAAGCCCATTTCCAATGGCGAATCCCTGTTCAAATCGTGTTTCACAAATTAAAGAATAGTTTTTGAAAAAACCAATAAAATTGATCAATTAAAACCACAAATATCGAAATATGAGTTAGACCTTCAAGTTTATATGAATTCCTTCTTTATCTTTGTTTCCTCGGTGAACTCGAGCAGCAAAAGCAGGTATGTAGTGCCCAGCATATGATTCTCCAGTTATATAAAAGTCATTTTTTGCTAAATTTGGATGCTCCGCAAAGAATGCCTGAATATACAAAGAGCAGGTAAAGATATATCAATACTGGGGCAAATACACCAACACCTGTTAATCATTATACATTGGTTTTGTGATAGAGATTATTAATATGGTTAAAATATTGTTTTTATTTATAACTGATTAATGTTATTAGGGTAGTTTCTGATTATCGACTTCCCTTATTTCGTCTTGGTTTAGTTTCCTAGTTTATTATTCGGTTTGCCTACTTTTTAATTTCAATTTAGAGAGTGGTTTAATAGTGAACACGTAGATTACTGGTCTTTTTCTTTTTTCCTCTCGAGTTCTTGTTCTCTCTCTAGAATCCTCTCGTTTCTTTGCTATGATTCTATTATCTTCTCTATCTTGCTTCTGTTCTTCTGCACATATTTTATCTCTTCTATCTTGGTCCTACGTCATTTTCTTTCTCAAATCTCAACGTGGAGTAAGAAAAGGTTTTGGCCTAGAATTGGAAAATTGAAACTACACTCCATGCTTCGTCCTTTTTTCTTTTAATATCTTTGGCCATTCACAATTACTCTGCAGTTTAAGTGTAAGAATTCAAAAACAAATGAGTAGTTATAACTGGTATGAAAATTGGGGAAACATGCACATCATTTTAGAAATAAGCATAAGGAACTGAAAAATACACCTGTAAAAAGTCATACAGGTCATTACTGACACCATCTTCATTGTGACGAATGTCACGCTTGTCCGAACTGTAACTAAAACCAGTCCCAGTAGGTTGGTCAACATACAGAAGGTTAGACACCTGAAAGATAAAACCAAAAGGAAGATAAGCCCCTCTAGGGAACCAATAGAGGAAGAAGAAACGCGCTAGTAGAAAAAAAAATATAATAAATATAAATTTCATTTAAGGAAAGTACTAGAACAAAATAAGATCGATTAACTGCACAAGCTTTAAGTATCGTGTTAACCATTAGATAAAGGAAGGAGATCAAAAGAAGAAAAGGAAAACCTGATCCCAGCCGTACTGATTCCAAACAGAGACATGTTGTCTGCGATATTGAAAGGACCATTTTCATAGAACACAGCCAACTCACTGCTGCACCCTGGACCTCCAGTCAGCCAGATGACAACAGGGTCCTTCTTATTGTTGCGTGACTCAAAGAAAAGATAGAACATCCTATAGTGCGACAAAAATACCAATGAGTATAATAGCAAAAACCCAGAAGCAGTGAAAATTTGAGCCAACAATAAACAATGTTTCTCATGCACATGTTCAATCATATTATTCCATAACCCAGAAGCAGTGAAAAATTTGAGCCAACAATAAACTAGCAAATGGTTGGCAGTAAACTAAACTTTGCCATAAATTCCACTACTTCAACTTATCACACTCTAATTTGAAAATGCAACAGTAATATCCATTTTGAGTGGAAAATTCTATCACATGAGCCATAACCTAGATTCACAGAAAATGAGAGTCGAGTTCAACGTGAAAGCAAAGTTAAACATCATAAACCACCATGAAATATGTCCAGAACTAAACACTCAAGAAACCATTTAAAATCAGTGAGCAAATAAAATGAAACAAGTTGCAAGAACCTGAAAACCAATAATTACTGACAGGCGCATATGATTCAAGAGGAACACTAAATGCACTTGAGCGTGGCGTGAGTACAAGATCTCGGCCATTCCTTTTATGCGGGCCTCGTGCCGGATACATGTAGATCCCACAGCAACAACAAATGACCGAGATCTCACACTCTTGCCACTCGCAAGCGCATTTACCATCGTTTCTCATTATTCAATTCAAACAAGAAATCTAGTTTAAAAAAAAAAAAAACTAGTTTTCTTGTTTTATAGAATATCCTAATGTTCAGAAATTGCAACGGTAATAGCAAAATAAAAATAGGAGACAAAAATACAAGATTATCTACACATACGTATTTTTATCTATATATACATATATATGATTCAATCAAATACAGAACTAATGATTGTTGATGGTAAACTCATACACAATTCATGCTAATTCACTGACTGTGTTCTATTGCTGCTGGCAACATCAATACTAATTCATTGACTAGAAAATTCCATCGAAAAAGTTATAATTTCTAACATAGTTTCACAAACAAAAGGCTCAAAAAATTGCATTGAGGGAAAATCATACAGCATAAACCAGACCATGAAACCCTAAATCCATGTGATTGAATCTGAAGATCTGAAGCAAACCACTAAGAACTGAAAACAACAACGGGAAAAGAGAAGAAAGGAACAAAAAAAAAAAAGAAACTGACTTCGCTGCATAAGAGTGCTCAATCTTGTAGTAACCGGCATGGTGGCCGAGGTCCTCGACGGAGACGCCGCCGGAGTCGGCGAGGTAGGGCATGGTGAAGCGCTTCTCGACGAGTCTCTTTGCCGGTTCCGCCAAGGAGAGAGAATCTCCGGCGACGGCGCCGTCGATGAGGTTGACATCGTGCTCGGGGAAGAGATTGAGGGATCTGATAAGCGCCTGGGCCTGCACAGACGGGAAGCTCGACCTCGCGAGACCGTCCGTCAAGCTCGCCGAGGAGAGAGGAGAGAGAAGCAGAAGAGAGAGAAAGAGGAAGGAGGAGAGAGAGAGAGATCGCTCCATTGTTGTGAAGAATCTGAGAGTTAGAGAGAGAGAGAGAGATGAAAATGGGAGAGGTATTTGTGAGGAAGAGAGAGAAAGTCTAGAGAGAGAAAGAACAGGTGGCAGCACCTAACGGTCAGCTGATGGAGGCGACGGGGCTGTTAGCTCTGGGATGTAACGGAGAGTGAAGACGAAGACGGAGGAATTATCACCTACTACGCAGTATTAAAAAATATTACATCACATCCGTATATCTGAGGATCCTACAAAAAGTCAATGATCAGAATCAGATCCCTGTGGAGCCCGTTTTGTTGAACGGTGGAAGATTGGGGTTATCGATGAAGCGGGTTGCGGGTGATTTGGGCCGGGAAAAGGGTGGTGATGGTGAGACGAGACGTGTAAGAAATTAGCGGGAATCAGAAAAAACCGAAAAGAGAAACGGAAATAGGCGCAAAAGGTAAAGAAAAAACTGCCTTAAAAAGAAGGAGAAAATGTGGGGTTTGTTGAATTATTATTATTTTTTGTTTTTTGTTTTTAGCTAAAATTAGGGGTTGGAATCACGTGTAAAGACCCCCACCGTTAAGAATGGCATTGTGCATGACAGTATCGTGGGACCTAACTCGATGAATAATATGTCATCGCTCTTTTTGTTCACACTTGTTGTATAGTACAAGTTTGCGCCAATAAACAAGTAAAACAAAACAAAAAATAAAATAATTTTTATAACTTCTACAAATTCTTCTTTAAAAATATATATTTTTTATTTAAATTTGACCCACACATGATGAGTTTAGAGGTATGGATAAAATATAATAAAATAATACATTTTGTCCCTTTAAAGAATATATATATATTAGTTGCACATGCGTAATAAATAAGTAAAAAAAAATATATATATATGACGTGATTATTATGTGATTATCACATGACAAAAAAGGAAGTTATGAAAATAACATGTATTCTGCTGCAAATCCTTGTATTTATATTCAATTTTTCTAAACTATATTAAGTTTTGTAGGTTATATGTTTTTCAAACAAAATTAATGATAGAAACTATATTTATATCTTATTGATAGATATTATTATTTTAGTCATTAGAATAACTTTATAACTGTATGATCTATGATTAAAAACAGTTATATATCGTTTACTATAAGTTAAAAATGTGAGTAATCACATATTAAAATATTAAAAAGTTAATCTAACTGTTATTGATGATTGAAGTTTCGAAGTTTGCATATTTTGATGTAGTCAAATATGAAATCACCATTTATTCGTGCTTTGTGTTTTGGCTCCTGTTTAGAGCTCTTTTGTATGTCTACCTTTGTCTGTTTTTCTGGATTTTTCCCCGTTGGCTCTTGTTTCTTGTTTCTTTATTAAGATCATCTTCAGCCCCCAAAAAAAAAAAAAAACGCCGGAATTTATATTGAAAAAATAATAAAATTCATCTTATAATAAAGAGACTTGAAGTAAAATGAAGATCTTAATGAAATTATTATTGTTATTATTATCCCAACGAAGAGATTTAAAGATTTAGACGTGCAAGTTAAAGTTCATAATTAGGCCAAGCATGATATGAAAAGAGTTTGGTGGCATCAAAGTTAAGAAAAACTCTTGACACAATCACCTTGCTTGAACTGCATGGGTCCCGTGGTGAAGTCATTTCTGAGTATGAAGATTTCTAATTTTTTGCTTTTTTTGGTCATTAGAAAAAACTACTAAACAATAGTCAATGCTCACACCAATGAACGGCTGAGGATGAACACCCATGTTAGGACTAAAGACTACTAAACATGTTAAACCGTTTCATTGTTGTTTGGTAGGACAGAAAAGAGGGCGGAAATGGAATGATGACCGATTTCAAATCCCTTGACCAACCCCAATATTAAAATAGTGAATCCATACCCAACACAATAAAAAAGGCCCTCCCTCCCTCCCTCCCTCTCTCTCTCACAACCTAAATTTTTAAAACCATCACCCAATCCTTTCCTCCATTTTTCTCTCTTACCAAACAACCATAGATCCGAATATACTTCCACTAAACCCCTCCCCTCCTCTCCCTTTTTCCACTTTTCCTATCTTAATTCTGTGCTAGCTTTGTTTGATTTCATTCTATCCCTAATAGTTCACTAGATTATACTCTTAAGTATATACAAACAATTCCCCGCATAAAGAGGGAACAAAGTCAAAAAAGTTCACGATCTCACTTTAGCAAGCCTTGCCCTTAACTCTTCCATTTCTTCTTCATCATCTACGCCTTCTGCAATGGCTTCTTCCTGTAAGAGAGCGAAAAAGAAATGATATTCAGTTCCTTCCTTCTTGTAAAGATCACAAAAAGAAGTTAGAAAGAGTGTCGCGCACTTGTTTTGATGTGCTAGCACTTTGAGCAGGTAACTTCGCCCTCTCCTTCCTGATAGCTTCCGGAAGCTGTGCGGCCGTCTCGCCGGCTAATTCGTTAAGAACCTTCTCAACTTCCTCCTCAGTTTCCTCTTCTATATCTTCTGAATCCAATGCTGTATCAACAGCATCATTTACGATTTCTTCAATTACCCCCGCCTATATAACAAATAAGTGTATTACATATTTAACTCCCAATTGAGTAGTGCCATGCCAAAACCAGACATTGTTTGAAAAACGGGAGTCAACTGAAGGATGTGGCGGGATATAATTGGACAAAAAAGACAATATTCAGTTCACCAAGTAACTACTTGCTGCTTAAAGAAGAACAAACGCTGAGGGGCACCTAGAGGCACCGACTCCAGGTCTAATAGGGGATGGGCCCCCACACCATATTCCCTATTAGATGGGAAGCGGAGCTTTGGGAACAAAATGCCCCTAGCTTTGCTACTTAAAGACTATATAAGTAGCAGTTTAAATAAAGAAAAAAACCCCCAAATATACGAGCAACTTCAATCAACATCATTAGACTGTGTTGAAATAACCATGCATAAAGGACGCCAGAAAATGGAAAGAAACTACCTTGGTCATTTCTTTGCTAAACTCTTGCATAGTGACAGCCATTTCTGGAGCTTTCATTAGGTTATTTACAAGTTTCATCACTTCTGAGCTCTTGGATAGATGACCAATAGTGCGTGCGATAGCTGCAATGCCATAACAAAATCTTCACAATGTGAAACAGCAAACGGCAAGTTTACAAAGTTAATGGGATGAATTGAAGGAAAAAAAAGAAAAAGAAAAACCCCTCACAAATAAATGACCACCTAATACAGGACCGGCTAAAACATAAAGGCGTGAATAATTGGAGAACTTTGTGGTTGGCTAGGAAAAAAAATACCCTACCGATAGAATATAGCTATGAACTGTCAGATCACATAAGAGCCATGATAATTTTTACAGAAGTCGATAAGGATCTGACAGGTTAAGACAGTCATTCCGATAGTTTATTTTTTCACAACCTACCATATAACCCTCCAAGATAATTTCCTACATGACTTTCATCATCAAAAACTACAAATTTAACAGGTAAAGTCATCAATCCAAAAGACAATGCAGGCCATCAAGTTTATGCATAACCAGTCCATAGTGATAGGCTTAATGAGTTACAAATGATGTCAGACGAGTCATACTATTGTGAGAATACTTGCTTGGATTATGAATGGAAAAAAAAAAAAAGAAAAAAAAAAGAAGGAAGCAGAAGAAACATTCGAAACACCATACCAACACTTTCTCCAAGGTGCATTGATATTGAATTCAGTTGGGCCTTATTCTCATGAAGGCGGTTAACTGTTTTTCTTGACCTGACAATTTCCTTTGCAAGTGCCTGAATAAATTTCATAAAACAACTCAAACATAGCATTAAAGTAACATACCGTTACTCTATAACAAACAGCTACCAAGTAGCTAATACAAATTACTAACGACCCATTTTGCATAGCTTTTACCTTTGTTTTTAGTCAATGAAGAAAGGAAATAAAAAACAGCGACTTTTCATTCAGTGTTTGGAACCACAGTTTTTAAAAGGATTCCAAATGATTTTTAAAATTTTCTAATAAGCAATTAAAATGTTAGCATGAAGGTTTCAATATCTCGTTAAAATTCTGATATAATTTTCAAAGTTCATTCAGAAGAGTTTTTGTTGAGAAACCATTTTTTGTGACTTCGAATGAAAGCTTTTCTCGAGAACCAGAAGCCGAAAATAGCTTCTAGGAAGCCACGCCAAATATGCCCAAAACCAAAAATGCTCTAAGTTTTGTTCTATTTATCTTCTACTACTCAAGAGCATAACGGAGAACTTACTAGTTCAACACTAAAAGGGACCAAATTAAGATAAACTACAAATACTTTCTGAACAAGAGATCAACTCAAAGGCATAAATAAATAGTAAATGCTCTTCACTTTTTAAATAGTATTCTAGAAAGATTCAGCCCAAAAAAAAAAAAAGAAAAAGAAAAAAGAAAAAAGAAGCATTACTTTGGCAGAGCCCATGTCATTTCTTTTGGCAGACTCTCTAATGGCTTTCTCCACACCCTTCTCCTCCTTCTGAACATCTAGAAAAGCAAACCCCATTAACAGTTTTAGAACAAATTCATCTTAAAAAAAGGTGAAAATCAGACAAACCCATTTCACAAAACACGATTTTTCAGACAAAAGCACCGAAAGAAATCAGAAAAATGGAGAAAAAGAAGGAGGAGGAGGAGGACTTGCCTCTGATTTGGCGTTCGATGTTGCGGCATTCCTGACGGAGACGCCTCTGCCAGTCTCTCAACTGTTGCTGGGGATTTGGTTTTGGTTTTAACATGCTCTTCAGTTTCTCCATTTCTCTCTTCTTCTTCTTATTTTTTCTGTTCAGAAAATGAAGACCTCTGAGAAGATGAAGCAAAGCTTTAACTTTAGGATCAAAGTGCGTATTTCTTTAATCTTTTCCACGTCTATGTATCTTTCCAGAATGCTTTTACCTTTTTCTTTTCTTTCTGAATTTTGTGTGTGAAAGCGAACGAAGAGCACTAGAGCAGAGAAGAGTAGATGAAACGCGGGTTTCTGTACTTCAACGGTGACGTTTCAACGTTGGTCATTGGTGGTATTACTAAGAAAGAACTCCTCCTTTTTGCTTTTAAAACAAAAAACAAAACAAAACTTCTAAGAAAAATTTTCAAAATAGAACTTTTTTTTTTAATTCACCTAAGTCGGGATCATGACATGTGTCCATTAGGATCGTTAAGATTGAGATATACGAAACAAAGGACTCCGATTGGTAAATAGTTATGACTGAGACTACTAATCAAAATGAGACGAGTTTGTTTTGGTCCCTAAACTATTAATTAAATTTTATGTTTATCCCTAAACTTTAAAACATCACATAATCATTTAAAAACATCACATAATCAAGAACATGTGTTAATTAATCCTTTTCTTTAGTATTTTATTATATAATCATTTCTTTAATATTTTTTTGCAACTTTTTCTTCACGAATATTAGATCAAATTTCGAACCATGACATCGATTTTGGAAACTAAGGGGATGTTTGGACAATAATCCAAATCTTAAAATTACAATAAAATTTTTGTCTTTTTCTCTCAGTTTTTTTATTCACACAGTTTTGTAACTCAAACTTTAAAAGTCTATAACTTTGAATAGACAGGTCCAAATAAGATGATTTTTTTTAATTGCATAGAATTTCAAAACGAACGAAACAAGCTCCATATTAATTTTTTTTTAACACATTTCAAGTTTTTACACTTTTTAATTTCAACAATTCAAACGCCTCGATTAACGTACAATCAATTCAAACCTAAATTTTACAATCCAAACCTTAGCACCAAACGTATACTAAATTTAATTGCAAGTTGCAGCGATCGGTTTCGATGATCTTAGCAAGTCAACTATAATGGAACCATTCGACATAAAAAATGACACAACAAACCGAACCGAATCGAACTAATCCGATTACAACCTAATGAGATTACTTGTTCGATGGAGCAATATTATTTTAGTAATATACCTACGGTTTACAAGAAGAAATTGCATCTGTTTTCTCAAAGGAACAAGTAGAAAACAAGAAATAGTTCATTCCCTGTATGATCATTTTCAAAAGTGCATGATATGCAAAGGGGAGGGAACAAAAAAAAAAAAAAAAAAAAAGTTGCATCCTTTTGCCAAGTTAACTTCCACAACTTTAAAAGATCCAAATAAGTTTTCAGAAATAAAATTATATGAATAAAACATTAAAGCTTCTTCTTTGTAGTCTTCACAAGTCATGTAGTAACTAAATGGAAGAATGAGCTATAGGAGATTATGGACCCTAACTAGGTTTTCAAGATTTCTCCCCCTTTGACTCGGTCTGCGTTTCGCTACTTGGAACCATACGATGTCTGCTACTGTCATCATCTCACTAAGGAAATACTATCGATGGCTATCTAGTCGAAAAGGTCTTCGTCATACCAGATGTCAACTAAAAAGTCCACCATTTCCTGCAAAAACCCGTAAGCAGCGGTTATTTACACAACTAACAAAATTGCGGCAAGAAATCGTAAAATGTGACACCACAGAAAAATTGTAAAGTAGTGAGAATGTGCGACAATGTGTGAAATGACATAGAAACAAGAGTTGTGCAATGAAACTTAAAAGGGGCATTTGTTATCAAATGTTTAGCCTCGTGGTAATTCCACATCCACCTCTAATATCGAGATCTTAAATTCAAATACCCCTACCTCGGATTCCAAAAAATGAAAACCGCCCCCCGTGCAAGAGCTTATTCTAATCTCTCCTCCTTACTTTGAAGCACATACTATGTTCGAGAGTGAAAATATGTGTACAATTATGCAAGTAATATTGTAAAACTTGGCTTGAGGAAGCTTACAGATAAAGGAATTGGCTCGGCAAAAGGCTCGTTAGTTGAGAGTAAATCCTCATATGCGGTTGTCCAGCTGCGAGAAACAAGTTTTGAATTATCAACCATAAATCATTTTAGTAGCTAAAACAGACAAAAATAGCCAAATCACGGTAAGTCGATGACAAACGATTGGGAAAATTTTCACATGCTTTTGTACGAAAGAGCCAACCATGAAAAATACAACCGATTTCTTTTGAGGAGATAAACTTTTTGTGGTGAGGATATACCTTATGACTGGATCCTTTTCCATTCTTTTTGCACGCTGAGATTGATCTCCAACCCACTTTTTTCTGTTCTCATGCCAAGCAATTGCAGCTGTGTGATATATAAGCCGGATTATTATTTGAACAAAAATAATGAATGAAGAGCAACTTAGGAAGTCCAACTCAGACCTCTTTATTTATTTATTTATTTATTATTAAATAAAGAATGGAGCCTATCATTAGCCTCTAGAGGTGTGAGAAATCTGACATTATGATAATGAGCGGTTTGAGATTGTCTCGTTGACAGAATTATTACCTGTCTTACAAGATTTGAATATATATATTTTTTTTTCTACAGTCTCGGATTCTAGTTAAGCTTTTTAAGTTTCTTACTATTCCCTATCAAAGAAAAGCTAGAAGAGCATGTGAAACATTTTCGGACTTTGATTGATAAATCGAACAGAAAACGGAAATCTTCTCTCCTGCTTCTCTCGCCTCTGCCTAAGTTCACAATGGTTCTCCTTTTTTGCTCGGCTTCTTACTACTCTCTCTCTCTCTCTCATGTATATCTTTGCAGGCTTTAACAACATAATTTCACTTATGAACATGTAATGATTGTTTATCAACATGTAAAACGAGCTGTTGCAGGAAGGTGACTCGGACATGCTTGGTGAAACTGTTTGGCACAACGCATCAGATTTTAGTTATTAGGCCAAGAAATACAAAGAACTGTTGTGACAGTTTGTTCTGTATCGTTTCATTTCCCTTTCTTTCTAATATCTCCCATCTTTTTCCCTAAACTTTCGTGACTCGTCTCGAAGTAATGTGATAATATGAAATGAAAGCAAATATTCTGTATGAACAATAAAACAGCATATGCAAGAATCATTCAGAATTAGGGGTCCAAGGTTGCAAGTTTTGATTTCAAGCAATTGACAATGGTATTTTTCTATTAAGATTAGCAAATGTAATTCTACTTCTTAGGCATCGGTATAATTTTATGACTACGATAATGATATAATCTAAACATGCTTACCGTAATTGATAAAGACAGGGGTCTTTGTCTCCTTTTCTGCAGTTTTCTTGCCTTGCTGATTAGCTGATTTCTTGTGTTCTGAAGGTTGTTTACATTCGGAAGGAGAGTTTCCAGCGTTCGCCTCCATCATCTCCAAAATGATTTACCATTCATTCCTTTCACAACACAATTAGTCAACAAGTATTTCCTTTCAGATGCACCTTCTAAAGCTTTTCCACCAGATATGGTCACCTGAATCCAACAAGGACCGCAAAAGAAGATATTACCATAAAAGCTTGGACTGTTGATAATTAAATGAAAAGAATCCAAAACCAAACAAGGAAATTATTAACGGTTACTCTATTGCACATGATATCCGTTTTTCTTATTTAATAAACACCAACGGCAAGTGGAAATTAGTCACAATAAAAGGCTAATTGTGTTGATGATTTCGTTGCGAAAGTGCTCATATATGTACTAAATTTTCATATGATCCCAGATTAGAAAAACAAAATGGACAACAAAATATCCGTTCTAAAACATAAATTAACTTTACTAGAATTGCGATTATGAATTATTTAAAGCATATCCAAACTTATTTCTTCAGGTTATTGCAAGCACTAGTGCAGGATCAACAGCACGTTCCGTAGGCACCTGCGCATCTCGAACTATTTGAATGCAGTTTATGAAACTTTCTTCAACTCGGAAAGATGATTCCACTACATATAAGGGAAAAGCTGAAGGAATTAAGAAAGTGGTATCCCCACCATCACACCTTTATTTCAAGAATCATCTTCAAAATAATCAAATATTTTTCTTTTGTTGTCTTTACAACCTTTTCTCCTATTACTTTTTTTTTTCCCCCCTCCTTTTACTTTTCCAAATCAATTCTCTCAATTAGTTTTCTAGCAAGAGACTGAACTCAATTACGCTCCCGACGTCAGCCAATTTCCAAATGAAATTCGGGTCTTTCGGCCAATTAGTAAATCCAAATCCAATTGGCAAAACTGAAATCATTACATAGGGTCAACCATAAAAACGTGCAATATCACAAACTTCTCTTTCAAAGAGACCTATATGTAGACTCTATAGATCATTCTATGGCTGATAGTTGACATCCTTCAAAGAACAAAATCCCATGTTTTCATTTTAATAGTCTCCGTGCATATGCGATCCTAACTGCCTAAACCCATATTCCCTGAATAGCAACCCAGATTGCCTATGCACATTCCCATCCCAAGATAAACGACATCCGGTCCTCTTCTTTATAGAACTCTCACACACTGCATTAGTTTACTTTGAGCTTTATTTGTTTGCCAGGAACAGAATTCATCAAACCACGGCGTCATAAGATTCAATTGCCATGTTTATCGACTTCAAAACTAAACTTCAACTTTGATGCTCTTCATCTTCCATCTAACATTGGCACAAGGGACTAAAAGAGTGTCCACTTCGACAACCGAGCAGAATCTGTGGCCAAAAAGCCAAATTCAATTTCAAGAACCCATCTCCTAGTTTCTCACATTATCTAAATATCAACCCAAAAATAAAAAAGAAACTATAACCAAACAAAAAAATCAATAACAACAGTGGTTTACAACATTTCGGCCACAAATTGGAACAATAATCTCTTTCAATCTATCAACCATCAAGCTTTAAACTAGACCCGTTAAATGTTTGTTTCAGTAAATAAATTTCAAGAATTCACTTTTTGCTTCAAGATCCAGACTCTATTATCATTATCTTTTTCATATAAGTAAATGTTATTTCTTTTTTCTATAAAATAAACACCAAATCCTCTATAGATCCACCAGAACATACCAAAGCCTAAAAATAAATAAATAAATGAATTCATGAAAACAAATTTCAATATTTGCAATGCACTTGGAGCAAAAGAAACAAAACCCATTTCACATTACTAAGAAAACTTCACATTAAACATATATAAATGTGTGTGTGTGTGTGTATATACGACGATCAAGACACAGAGAAAGAGACTGAAAAACAATTACAATAAAACATCAAAGCAGAGAAAGGCCGTACCTTGATGAGTATGCATAACGAGAAGCATTTGGGGTTCTTTCTTTTTTCTTCTTGAAGAAGAGACGTCAATAATTGGAAACTTAAGGATTTGGGGAGAGCAGAAAATATACGAGGAAACAAAAATAAATAAATGCAAATTAAAAAAAGAAAATGTCGTTTTCTTTTTGGGTATGATTTTCTTCCCCTTCTTTGCCTTGTTGGCGTCTCTGCTTCCCACAGTTTTCTCTGAATCTTTCTCTCTCTCTCTCTCTCTGTGTCTTGCTGACGAGGATGTGATTCGGAGTGGATAGACAATAGTTGTTTTAATGAGCTAAAATGACGATGATACTCTTCACCTACTGCCACACGATTGGGAAAATGGTAAGGGTATTTTGGTCATTTTATCAGCTTCATTTCGTTGAGGCAACATTAAATCCCCAAGTCGGATTCTGAAAAAAATTAATAATAATTAAATTAAGGGTGTATTTGGTGAATGAGTTTGAGTTAAGATTTATGAGTTGAGTTGAGAGTTAAGTTAAGTTGAGTTTAAAAGTTGAGTGTTTGATAAAAAGTTTGAGATAAAAAGTTGATTTTGAGTTGATTGTTTGGTGAAAAAGTTTGAGTTGAAAAGTTTAAGTTGAGTTGAGTGTTTGGTAAGAAAGTTTGAGTTGAAAAATTTTATTAAAAAAAAAAAAAAGAAGAGGAACAGACATCACCACATTACCAAGGCTGGAGGGAACAAAACGGAGGAGAGAGAAAGAGGCAGAGAAACGGACGAGAGAGAAAGAGAGGAGGAATATGGAGGAGGAGGGAGGAGGGAGGAGGGAGAAAGGGAGAGAAAGTGTAGTGACCAGTGTAGAGAGAGAAAGAGAAAGCAATTTTATCAAATAAATAGAAATGGGAAAAGAGAGGCGGATGGTGCACAGTAATCTCATTTTGATTTACTGTGCAACGGGTCAGTTTAAAATTGGAATGAGGATGGTGAGCCAAACGATTTCAGTTGCGTTTGAACTCAAAATTTTGAGTTCAAATGGAAAGTCAAACAGGATCTAAGAAAGGAATAACCTTAAATAAAGTTAAAAGAAAAATGTGGTCACTATTAATATTCCTTTTTTGTCCATAGTTCTATTTCTTACCGAGCAAGCAAAATTTCCCTTTCTACTTTAATAATAATAATAATAATAATAATAATAATAAATTTTTATTTCTCTTTGTCTACATGTGATATTTACACAAAATAAGTAAACACACATCCCACGAGACAAATTGTAAGCATAGATTCCACACCTAACCTGTAAAAAAAATAAAGAGTTAATCTCACCTCTAAATTAAAAAGGGGAAAAAAAAACTGTATGTGATAGTAAAATTGATTCTTTATTCCTCCCTAAAGTTAACTCAAATAATTTAGCTTTCTTGATTAGAAATGGTAATAGTTTATTGTCTCATAAAAATTGTCAATTTCATCAGCAATAGTCGATATTATCACTAAGATGTAAGAAACACTAATCTTTTAGCCCTTTTTCTAGATGCAAACCAAAAATGATGAATACAGATACAAGGAATTAAAGAAAAGTTCAACTCAAAAAGTTTTGGGTTATTAGCATGCATTTGGTTCCTCTGCTTGAGTTTAAAAGTTTGAGTTTGAGTCATTGAAGTTGAGTTATATTTTGGATTGCACGTTTGATTTATTGGAGTAAAAAAGTATAAAAACTTGAAACATGTTCGAAAAAACAACATCAATATGGATCTTGTTTCGCTCGTCTCGAAATTCTGTATATATATTTTTTTAAAATCATCTCATTTGAATTTATATAAGAAAATTATGGACTTTTCATTTAAGTTATAGTTGGAGTTTTGAATAGCAAAACTGAATTGAATTTTCAGAAAAAAAAAAAAAAAAAAAAAATTTGAAAACTTTCAACTCCAATAGTTTTACGAAAAGCACATTTGAACTTAACAACTATTCGTTTTAAGGGGGGAAAAAATCCATTGTAGTGTGCCCTCTTGATACATGCCCATAAGACAATCTCGAATGTATTTAGCTATGTCAATACTATATTTGTTACAAATAAATGTGAAAAATAACATTATTTTACTTCATGCTCCGATGCATAATGCTATTTCTACTTTTTGTTATTATTATTGTGCTTTGGAACTTGTAAAAATGAGCATCTAGTATTTAAATAATTTAAATATGAAACTAGTGTAATAATTACATGACAAAAGTAAATGCAACAACCAATAAGAATCAAATGTTAAATTTGACATTGGTTATATCTTGTGGTAAATTTGTCACAAAATTTAGCATTTAGCAAGTTTAACATCAAATATAGCACTATATTAGATAGTACTTTTTTCATTAAAATATCAAAATTTACCATTGACACAACCTTTTAACATTGTATTGGAAATGCTATATAGAAGCAGGTGACATACGGAGCTCTCGATTGATGTTAATGTGGGTTGGGTTGCCAAACCAACTTTAGCTTAGGGATGTAAACCAACGAGCACAGCCCGATGAACCCGCTCACCCCACAGTAAACCAATGTTGTAGCGTAAAACGTAACAATCTATTTCGGTAACGCATAAAAATAGTGTAATTTCTCTTTTAATTGCTACCCAAGGGTCTAATTTCCTCTTCCTTTGCATGTGACGATGCCAATTCTTTCTTAGTGTTGGGCCGTAGTGGTGGGATCTACCCGCGCTGGAACTAGATCTTTGCTATGGTGGCAGGATCGCTACGCACAGACGCATCGTTGCTAGATCCCGCGGCGGGGGCCTTCACGGTTGATCTTGTCGCCTTAGAGAAAGATGGTGACATCGCGCTAGTGAGGAGACGTTGTGACCCAAGAATGTTGACAATGATATGGTGAGGAGATTTGTAGTACGACGACAATGATATGGTGAGGAGAATGTTGACTAGAGAGAAAGAGAAGAGAGATAGAATCAGATAAACACAATAGATGCTTTTTTTTTTTTATTAATTAAAATGATATTATACAATGATCTATCATTGATTTACACTGGTTAATCACTTATTGATTTTGGTTAATCGAGAATAATACTGAATTGTTGAGTGTACATATAAATGATTAACAATTAAGTCGTCAATCATTAACTTGCTATTGTTAAGAAAACTAGCGTTTTTCAATTTAACAAAACTCGAGATATTAAAAAAATGTTTAAAATAAAAGTCATTTTCTCAAATATCCCAGCAATAAATTATGTATATGTATACATATATATTTCGAGTTCCAATCATGAATTCAAATAGGATCTGTGGGGGCATATTAATAGAAAATTAAATAAGAAAATAATAATAGTAATAAGAGAAGAAGAAGAATAGCACAATGATGTTTAAAGTGGATGTGCTTTCACGGATTAAGAACAATGAATTCATTAGTAAGGAGCACTATGAATGGGCTCTCATATAAATATAAGTTACAATGTATATAATCAGGTAAGTTTCCTAAGATTTACAAATCTACTAAAATCAAGATTTATTCTAAATTACAATAAATATAAATAAATCTAAAGTTCCTAATAAAGATAATTACATACAAAACTTCAACTTCCTTAATGTTAATACTAACTTTCCTAATATGCCTCGGCAAGATGGAGCTCCAATTGAAGATCTAATCTTGAATTATAAATTCCCCCCACCCTTTTTTTTTTGTAATTTTTTCTTTTTGTGGGTTTTTTTATTGCTAGAAAAAAAAAAAAAAGATGTCGGAGTGCAAGAGCGCAGAGAAGGGACGACAAGTGTCGAGAGCGGGAGAAAGGGCGTTTGGGCGCAGGTGGATGGCAATCGTCAGAAGAGAAGCATTTGGGTGCAGGGACAATAATCGTTAGAAGAGGAGGGAGAAGACAACAGACACCTGGGTATAGGGACGACAATCATCAAAAGAGGAGGGAGAAGACAACGGACACTTGGGTGTATGGACGGCAATCATCAAAAAAAAAAAAAAAGGTGCAATGGCGCAAAGTATCATAGGATCAGTGACTCGTTTGAGTATAATCGCAATGATAAGATATTAAATAAAATAAAAGGGATTGTTAAAGGTTTTTTTTTTTTTTTTTAATATTTATTTAAGAAGAACAATCTTTCTTTCTTAATTTTTTTTATTTCTTTTAAGAAGAACAATCCTTTTTTTGTTTTTTTTTTTTTTGTTTTTGGATGTAGATGGAGAGAGGGGAGTGGTACGGGAGGTGGGTATTGTGCTTGGGAGGGAATTACGTGATGAAGGTGGGGTCTAGGATCGTAAGAGGAGAAGAAAATAGGGGAGTGTTTGAAGTTTTGAGGTCTAGAATCTTAAGCTCTGATATCATAATGGAAATTTGAATAAAAAAATAATAATAGTACTAAGAGAAGAAAAAGAAGAGCACAAGAATGTTTAACGTGGATGTGCTTCCATGGACTAAAAATAATAAATTCATTAGTAAGAAACATTATGAAATGGCTCTTTTATAAATACAAGTTATAATATATACAATCGGGTAAGTTTTGTAATACTTACAAATCTACTAAAATCAAGACATATTCTAAATTATAATAAATACAAATAAATATAAAGTTTTTAATAAAGATAATTACAGACAAAACTTTAACTTTCCTTTTAATACTAACTTTTCTAATACATATGCCCCAAACTAAATACGAAATTAAAAACCCTTACTTTCTTAAATTAATATTACAATGTTACTCCTCACTTGCCCGTTTTCTTTTCTTCTTCACAAAAAAATTATGTAGCCTCTAGATTCTTTAATTTTGACATATTTATTCATCATTCACTCTTTTTTTTTTTCATTTCATATCATCATTTTTTATCCATTACACATACTTTCATTTTTCAATTTCCAACTTAAATTTTATCATTCATCTTCTGTATTCTTTCTTAAATTCTCAAATTGAAAATAGCAAGTCTAAACGAAAAATATTTGGAAATGTTGTCATTATTGTTGCTATTAATTTTTACATAAGTCTATTTCTTTTTAAAATTAATCAGTCCCAAATACTAACGATGGTTGCTCATTAAATGAGACGCAATAAGAACATAAATATGGATTAAAAAAAATGAAGATGTTTAGTGTACAGTTTAATATGGATATTTTAATTACAACTACAAAATTAAACATAACTATAGTTAGTAATATCAGAATCCTACCTTATTGTATGCATATTCAACTTTAATATTTTATTTTAATTAAGTGACCCGGTAAAAGAAATTTATAGAGGGAAAAAATAAAAGAACAAATTACAAACTTTTTAAAGTTGCAGTTTTAAAATTGTATATATATATATATATAATATGTGGAAAAAAAAATCACAACTCCGACCTTAGCTCAGTTGGTAGAGCGGAGGACTGTAGTGGGAAAATACTCAATGTAAATATTTAGGTCGCTGGTTCGAATCCGGAAGGTAGAATTTTTTTTATTAAATTTTTGCAGTACTTTTTATTTTTTTTTGAACTTCGTTTTTTCTTTTTCCATACAACAAGAATAATTTTTTTTAATTAGAATTACTAAAAAAAAAAAAAAAAAAAAAAAAACCGGTTGCTTTTGTTCTTATCTATTTCTTTAAAGTTACTTTCATCTTTCTCTCTGCCTTCATAAGTTTGATCGATTTTTATTTTTAAAAAAATGAATTTGGCTTTATTTTTCCTCAACATTTATTTTCTCATGACAACGCCAAACATATTTTTTTTTTCCCACTTTAATATAGTCCAATATTTTCTTTGTGGAGGGGAAATGATATGATAAAATATTGAGTGTTTTTTTTTTTTTTTTTAAATGGAGAATTTCATTCAATTCAGAATAATTTTTTTTTATATGATTGATTTTGCATTATAGAGATCAAACTCTCAACGAAAATTGGTACCATCGGTATATTTTGATGACACATAAAGGAAAAAACAAATGTCTAAGGCCCGAAAACATGATAGTACATCGACTTACCATCGAGCACACATAAGGCTCTTTTCATTAATTTCTCTACAATCAATAGAAACTCCGGATTGATTTAGAGGCTATCAAGTCCATCTAGATTCATATCTAACAGAATTAAAACACTGCACAGACTTAGATCTGGCATGTAACAAACCAATTCGGAAGGTGAATAAACCACTACTATTATTACAAACTATAATATAAAACAAACCACTAAAGTATTAAATCTAAAAGGCAAACACAAAGATTCCATTATTAAAATTAAAATCATATAGTAAACTAGAAAAATCTCACCACCACAGATACAATCATCGATAACAACTCGACCACAACACCAGCTAAGATCAAACTAAACAAAGCCATTGAGAATAAATTTGCCGCTGAAAGACCACGCACCCAACAAGTCCTTGTTTTATATATGCCATATCCATCCCAAAATAATTTTAAATAGCCACATCGCAACCTAGATCTTTCCTATGATGATGAGAACTCCTTCACACGGGTCGGTAATTCATAGGCTAGCCCGAAGGCGCCGCCGAACTCCGACCCCAAAAATTGAGAGGCAGGACTCCAAAACCCTAGGGTAGAGAGAAAATTTTAGAGAGATAAATAGAGATATTGAGTGGTTTTTTGTTCAATTCTATTTCCTTTTTCGAGTTAAAAAAAAAAAAAAAGTGTAACACACACTGGAAATTCAACAAACCAATTTATAGAAGTAAATATTCAATTTCATTTTTTTTTGTTATTTAGTTGAATTTAAATATGAAATTCTATGGTAGGCAAACAAAAATGCAAAATGTTACTTACAATATTGGAAAAAGAAGTAATAGAAAAATAATTAAAATAAATAACAAGTTTTTTAAATATTTGAAGTAAATAACAGTAAATAACAAATTGAATTATATGTCTTGTAAATACATGATTTATTTAGTAAATTTGCTATTATCTCAAATACTTTGAAACCTTGCTATTTATTTCACTTATTTAAAAAAAATGTTATTTATTACAATTTCCCTTAAAGGGTTTCATAAATGGTCCCTGAATGATACTCCAAATCTACTAAATATGCTATTATCTCAAATACTTTGAAACCTTGCTATTTATTTCACTTATTTAAAAAAAAATGTTATTTATTACAATTTCCCTTAAAGGGTTTCATAAATGGTCCCTGAATGATACTCCAAATCTGAAGTTGGTCATTGATCTTTAGTTTTATAGATCACACAAACTCGAACTTTTCTATTGTTATGAAAATGATCTCTATATTAGAATGTATTCCGCAAAAAATTGACCATGTTCATATCACGTAAGGTTTAAATAAGACAAAGTGCTTGTTTGGCTCACCAGTTTGAACTCAAATTTCAAAAATTCAACTTAAGTTGTTTGGAAACCTAGTTTAACTCTAACTCACCTTTGAACCGTTGCACAGTAAACCAAACTTGGTTTACTGTGCAACAAATCCAAGGCAAAATGTCCTTGGTGTTGGGATCTAAATGTGCCATAAGGATAGAAAATCAATATTAGGGCTTTTCTGTAAATATGACATTTTGATATTAATAAGAGGATGTTATTCATGTTTAATAAGTTGTGTCCTATTTACTTTCATTTGTTGATTGTATGGTTATTTTGAACAAACATAAAATACTCCTTGACTGTTGGTAATATATCAGATTACCATATGTATACGGGGTATACATAGAAGACGTGGTAATTTGATAACAGTTTAAATAAATAGTTCGCAATCGATGGAATAAGATTTGGGGATCTTATTCATGATAAGATTGTAAAGGTTGTCTACTTTCTTGGAGGGATGGTTTGTCTTGACCATCGGATAGGTTCCGAGTAGAAACTTTAATGTATACCAGTATTGAGGTATGACATTGGACTGGACCTAAAGTGTTAATTGATTCGGTTTAATAATTCCGTTTATAAGAATCAATGACACTTTGATTATCATCCTGCATTAATCTTAATCCTGAAATGATTACTTGAGTTCGCATCCATGACTTATGTACTTTAATGCACTACAGGTGAGACACTGTTAATTCATGGTCAATATACTTGTGTTTTGGGTGCATGACTTATGGATGGAGAAATCAAGATTCATAGATACGGAATCCATAGCTATCTTAACGATAGTAAATGTTATCTACTTATAGGCATTATTCGGGGATTGAAAGATAGTATAACAAGATCTTGGCCATCGGTTTACTTTGTGTTCTCTGGTGGTTTACCAATTGTATGGTTTTACAATTGGTGATTCTTTCAATAGAGAATAATGGAACTTTAAGTTAAAATGATTGAAAAGGTAAAACGGAGAAAGTCCTTAATTCAATCATGGATAACATATGGGGATTAAGCAAACGATGAATAAATCATGGAAGAAGCACTACGTGAAAGAGAGCTTTCGTAATACGGTATGTAAACAGGAGTTCAGCTTCAAACTTTTAGTGGAATAGTTTTGAAGTTGATAATTGATGAATAATTAATCTGGGATTAATTTTTCACAATTATAGGAGTCTCTTTACATATTTCCATTGGGTCCTTCTATTAGCTCATATAGTTCCATATAGCGTCTCGGGATTTGTTTCTAATGAGATCGGTAAATTTAAATGGAATTTAGTAATGTCTATTAAGACATGGTACTCTCTAACATGCAATCCAGAAAGGATTGGACATGTGTAATTAGTAGACAAATGATTTGTCAATATGTGATTGGTTAATTTGAATTTTGGATATAAGATTGTGTTTGAATTATTTAATTTTGGAAAACAAATTTTCTCTCCTAATCTAAAAGTGATGCACGGTTTTTAGATAGGTGGAGGGAAGAAAATTTTGTTTCAAAATTGTTCAAATATATTCCTAACATTAAATTATTAATTTATTTGAATAATGGAGATTATTTGATGTATTTTTTCTTTCCTTTAAAATGTTGTGGACGGTTTTAAGAGGAGGAAAATTTCAAATATTCCATTTATTTAAATTAATAAATATGGTTGATGTTTGAGGAAAATAATTAATTCAAATAAGTGAATCTTATTTAAATTCAAAAAGGTTTAAAAGGAATTTGAATCTAGATAGGACTAGGATCTTTTGACTAGTCTAGATTCTTGATTTAAAATTTGAACCATCAATCTAGCGTGAATTTCAAGTGTGGCCGAATTTTTTGAGGAAAGATTTCCTCTTGGAAAAACGTTTTTAGGTTCAATGAATCTAGCCTTAAAGTTGTATGATCTTTTGATTCAAAATTTATCCAGAAAAATAATTATTAATTATTTTTAAAGGAGATGAATTTTGAAAAAGGATTGGACTTCTATATAAAGGCAAGGGATTCTTGAAAAACTAATTTTTGGTATTTTTTCAAGAGGGAAAACATTTTTTTGGAGTGAGAGGAAAAACAATTTAGGTTTCTTCCACATCAAAATTCGACTATCTTGTGAGAAAGAAAAAGAGAGAAAATTTCATTGAATCAAAACTGTGAGGAAGGTTAAACCGAGTGATAATTTTCATAGGAGGTTAACCAGTTCCTGTTTTGTAGTTTTGAAGAAAGAAGTTGGATCATATTATTCTCAACGAGGAACATCGGAATTGAGAAGGAATGATCTAGACTTCGGAAAGCATTACCGGTCGCTTGGATTCATAGAACGTGTGCCCACACACACTCTGAGACGTGGAACTCGAGAATAGTAGAGAAGATACGTTGGTCAAACGCTCTAGTAATTCCGGAATCCAAGAATTAAGGTACGCTTGATCATGAATTTAATTTATTGTTATATGCATCATGAGATTCTTTTCCAGAAACGGCATAAAAATTTTAAAACTTTCGCTGCGCCTTAACTCTATACCGGATCCGATTTTTCCAACACTTGGTGTTATCTGTCACTGTTCCTCACCAAGCGACTTCTCCCTCCCTCCTCGCCCATCTGCTGCTTCCCTGTTGCTCCGTTGATTATCCTTCCTCTTCCCCATGTGCTGCTTCGGTCTTTGATCCCATGTCGTTGCGTGGCCTCTGTGTTCTGGGTATTGGAATCGAATATATTCGATTCCCTGTGACTTGTAGTTTGCAGTAGCAATTTCCCGATAATAGTATACATATGTAAAGAAACCCTAAGTATGTCTCTATATCTTCCTTTGGGTGGATTCCGGACTCTTGGCTGTTGTCGAGGCCGAGAATCTGTCACATTTTCTAAATCCCAAACTCCCTAATTTCGTTTCTAGGGTCTCGAAGCTTTGGGCTTCTATTCGAATCCAGCCGGGGAACTTGTTAGCCCGCCAGGTCTGTTCAACGGACTCTTGGCTTAGGTACCACTGGTGGCAAATGCGGCGCCGACTGGGGTCCAAAAAGCAAGCTTGAACAAAACGTCTCATTACCCACTATTTCCGAGTTTGAAAATCATCTCACTGAGACATTGCTTCCTGCTCTGATCTGCCGTCATCCACTGTGTACTCCTCCTCCGGCTCGAACTCGATAACCCTAGTATACTTTCTTAACCTTTTAGAAAAATGATTCATTGTCAAAAGTATTCGGTGTATGGAAGGTCGGGTTTTTATGGGTTTTGTGCTAAATCTGTTTCGATGCTTAAACTCGGAATCCACTTGATTTTGTGTTGATGTTGTATGATGAATCCGGATTTGTTATGTGTTTAATTTGAGTGTGGATGTTGATAACGGATTTGTCTGTTGATTTAGTAAGCTTGAAACCTAGTTGATTTTGTGTATTCCAGCCTAAATCAGTTATTTGACATTTTTTTGGGTTATTTTATCATTACTCAAGCATTTTCTGTGTTAGTTGCAACGTAATTCAGCTGGTGGATTGTGCATTGTTCATTTCTGAGATTGTTACTGCCAGTTTGGGTAAATTTTCTGAATACTAAGACCTAAAACAGGTCTTGGGTACTTTTTTTTGTGTGCAGTTTTTAGATTTTAAATGCAATTTTTGGGTCAAGTAATAGGTTTTGTGACCTAAAACAGGCCGTGGGTGGTTTTTTGTGTAGTTTTAAGCTTGTTGATTCATTTTTGGGCCAAGTTATAAGTTTTATGACCAAAACCAGACCTTGCTTGGTGTTTTGTGCAGTTTTAAGATTTTAAATGCAATTATTGGGTCAAGTAATGGGTTTTGTGACCTAAAACAGGCCGTTGGTGGTTTCTTTTCTTTTTTTTTTTTTGGTGCAGTTTTAAGCTTGTTGATTCATTTTTGGGTCAAGTTATAAGTTTTATGACCAAAACTAGATCTTGGCTGGTGTTTTGTGCAGTTTTTAGCTTGTTGATGCAATTTTTGGGTCAAGTAATGGGTTTTGTGACCTAAAGCAGGCCGTCGGTGGTTTTTTGTGCAGTTTTTAGCTTGGTCTATGCATGTTTGGGTAAACTTGGGCTATTTTAGTACTTGTTTTAGGTGTTGGGTGTTTTTGTGGCTTTTGTACATTGTGAAACCGTTTTTGGGTAATTCTGGGGTGACTTTGCATCTTTATTCCGTGCTTGGATTTTGGTTTCAGGTTTCAGGTTTCAGAACATCTTTTTTTGACTTTGTTGGTGTTTGTTTGCACTTTCCTCGTATGTTTGGCTATGATGTAAAATGCCCATTATCATGGATTGTAATTTTATCTGACTGGTGCGTTAGTAGTCCGACTAAAGTTTTCAGGTACCAGTTTTCATGCCATGGTAGTTGAAATTTTATCGGGTTATTGACATGCTTCATATGAAATATGTCAATCAATTTATACTGAGCCAACTTGTACTCCTTATCGTACACGTTTAAAGTATCTTTTCATATTTTGGTTTTCGCTTTATTAAGGCAATGCCACACAAAGCATCGGGTTAGACGTACATGTGGGATAACGCGAAGGAAAAACTATTCCTTGAAAAACTTGATGAAATTTTGGCTTATAGTGGCGGTAAGCAGCCAACAAGCCAAATTCTTGATCTATGGTCCACTCAGTTTAACTCAGAATTTGGTGGAGTACCTGCTTACGGAGTCACATTATATCCAAAAAAAAGAGAGGATGCAAAAAATTTATAGGGATTGGAAGGCGTTGCAAGTCCGCACCGGCCTAGGATATGATCCAGCTACCAATAGAGTTGTTTGCTCGGATGATGCGTGGCAGAGCTTTATCTAAGTAATTACATTGTCTAATATAAGCCATGCTTATTATATAGCTTAACAACGCGACTAGTGCACGAAGATATTCATATATTTTATTTACAGGTTTTCAAGGAGTGCAACCATCTCCGTCACGAGGGCCTTCGCAATACGGAATTTTATTTCAACGTTTTCGAAAAAAATCATGCTGCAGGTGCCTCGGGGTATGGGTCAGTAACGATGGGAGGTGGCAGTACTCCAACTGTCGGCTTCGATTTCTCTATTGACAACTCTGGAACACATCAGGTTTTGGAGGAGGAAATAACTCCGACCAATGGTGGGAGGCAGGACAACACGAGACGAGGGCCCAATGATGCAGGTCCGTCTCGGTCTAGGGGAAGTGCTGGTAAGAGGAAACAAAGAGACGCAACGGACGAGATGACTTTCTCGGCAATGCAGGAAATCGTCAATCATTTCTGATGTCAATCACAATCGGGCACAAGCAGCGACCAATTAAGCCGAAAGGATCACATGCTGGAGTGCATGAATATTATGAACCAGATGGGTATTCCACAAAATCAGCGGACAATGATGTGGCATTACTTCGATGCTCATCCACGGCTACAACGTACTTTCTACCAGCTTTCCGATGACAATTGGAGGGGCATTATTTACTCCATTGTCAACTCCCATCTCCCACCACCTAATTGAGTTTCATGTTTTTTTTTATTTATTTTAAATTTAGCCATAACATTGACAATATTATTTTTCTATTATTTTTTATTGTGGATTCTGGGTGCGTTATTTAGTAAATTTATGTTTAAACATTTGGCTAAATTGTTGGTTACGCGATTTTACTTTACATTATATCAGTCATTTCATTGTTAAATTACGTCATGTTTTGTACCGTTTGTGGATAGTTAAATAATTATATAACAAATTCGAAACGATAGCGGATCAATATTATTTATAATGGTATTGGGACTAATTCAGCTTGTTTTGGGGACAATTGATTTATAACAGGTAAACAACTCAATTTAGCTCCGATCACGTCATTCTCAATATGACCGACTCCGGTTTCGCATCCGAACATGAAGTGGACGACCAACCCTCAGAAAACAGCCAACGCAGCAATGTCGGTATGCTTGCGATGGCAATTGTTGCCATGACTGCTAGTAGACGTAAAAGACGAAGAGCTCCACAATCAATGCATAATTCAACCCTAACTGGTAGTCAGTGGGTGGCAGAGATATTAAATGGACATGAAGAAATTATTCAAGATTTAATAAGAATGAAATCAGATACATTCAGAGCATTAAGTGACTTATTAGGTAGTAGGGAATTGTTCAGGCCAACACGATACATGAATTTCCATGAGCAGCTGTTCATTTTCTTATCGATTTGCGCACAAGGCGCAACGAACAGGCACATATCGTATTTGTTCCAGCATTCTAGAGAGACAACTTCACATTGTTTCTTCAAAGTGTTGACGGCTATTTGTGCTCTAAAAGACGAATTCATCAGACCGGCCGACTACACAGAGGTTCAACCTATCATTATGGAGCATTCCTATAAATATAGGCCATGGTTTGATGTACGTTCTCGATATCTTCGCATATTATAATAATATTTTTGAATTATTAAAAAATTTCCGATCCTTAAATTTTGTTTTCAACCTGTCTTATTAATGTTGGTAGCCATAATCAAAATTTTACTTTTTCATGCAGGACTGTATTGGCGCTATAGATGGAACACACATACCATGTGTGCCACGAGAGGAAAATTCTGAAGCTTGGATTAATCGAAAATGTGTACATTCGCAAAATGTACTAGCCGCCTGTTCGTTCGATATGAAATTTATATATTTGTTGGCCGGCTACGAGGGCTCTTGTCATGATGCTAAAATGTTGGAAGAGGCAATAGCATTTCATGGGTTCCCAATACTGCCACCTGGTAAGATCATTTTTCACATGATATGACTATTTATAAATAAACCGTAATTACAAAATATTGGATTGGGGTTGATAATGCGATGTTTAATTTGTAGGAAAATTTTACTTGGCTGATTCGGGATACGCGGGTTGATAATGCGATGTTTAATTTGTAGGAAAATTTTACTTGGCTAATTCGGGATACGCGAATAAGGATTGTTTTCTTAGTCCATTTCGACGGGAGACGTATCATTTATATGCGAATAAGGATTGTTTCCTTAGTCCATTTCGACGGGAGACATATCATTTACCCGAATATCGGAAACGTCGTGGCGAACTTGGCACCCGGAGGGAAGTTTTTAATTACACGCACTCATCCTTGCGGAATTGCATTGAGCGGACTTTTGGTGTATGGAAGGCTAGATTTAAAATACTGAAAGGCATCAACAATTATCCCATGGAAAAACAAGTCATGATTCCAGTGGCTTGTGCGATCGTTCATAATTTCATTAGGATGGTACAGGTTGGGGATCCTATTTTGGAAGAGTATTTGAGTGATGGTGTGCCTGTAGTTGGAGATGTTGATGTTAACGCGGATGTCGAGTTGATCGACGGGGCCGATTATGTAGGTCCAAGTATTGGAAGCCAGAAAGATGCATTGACACAAGGCGCAATGAATAAGAGGAGAGAAGTTTTGGCCGATGAAACGTGGGACAGATATCAACAATTTTCATGGTATAAATCCACTTGAAATTAAGGCCTGTGTTATATTTACAAAGCTAGTTAGCAATTGACATTATTCTTGTTGTATGTTATGGCAATTAAAAAAAATTGTAAAAATTTTAAGTAATTCTGATGATGTTCAAATTTCATTTTAGTTTATTTTGTTTTTCCCATTTTTCCATAATACTACAATGGAATGTTAGAATCCGTTTGGTAAGTTAGTAATAATAATAAATTTTTAAGTTTAGGTTAGTTGACTTTACAAAAATTAGTTATAATTTTTAAAACATATAAGAAAAAGACAAAAACTGATATGCAAAATTATAACTTGGAACCTCAGTTACAAACACACCTTTTATCAAGTTAAACTTTTCGACTCAAACTTTTTATATCCAAACACTCAACTCAACTTTTTCAACTCAAACTTTTTACATCCAAACACTCAACTCAAGTTAAACTTTTCAACTCAAATTTTTTTACCAAATGCACAACTCAAACAGTAAACTCAACTTATCTTCACTCAACTTAAAAATCTCAACTCAAACTCGTCTGCGAAACGCCACCAAAAACTGATAATCAAATATTTTTGATGGGGACAGCTGGAACATGTGGATTGGTCGCAGGGGGTGAGTGCCGATATTGGGGGTCTACTCGAAATAGGTAAAACGCGCGAGTGGGCGGCGTGGGAAAGTCAAGCTCTGATCCGCTTATGGTTTGCACGCTCCTAGGATGCACACTGAAGGCCTACGCAGCTGGGGGCCACCTATTTGCTTGCTGAGTGTAGAGCACGCATGGCTCGCTCTGGTTGGTTGGAAAGGAGCTGAGCTCTGAAATGGCTCCGCTCAGCTTGGCTCAATGTGGGCCACTTTGATGAATTACTTCTAGGCCTAGTTGCATGACTTTTTATGTATGTATGATTTTTGCATTTCTTTTTGAGCCTCCGTTTGGTGTTACAGTTGGAGTTAAAATTTTTAAGTTGGAGTAGGTTGATTTTTTAAAAACTAGTTATAATTTTTGTTACTTTTCAGAAAAAGACAAAACTGAGATAAAAAATTTAAGTTTGAATTGAATCACCAAACGAAGTGTAAATCTGCAATTAATTAAGCTAAAACTAGACATTTTTCAACTAAAACATTATTTTAATAAAATCATCAAAATGATTAATTAAAGCTTAAAATATTCTAACATTTACACAATAACAAGCATCAAAGAAGATATACTTTTGTGTACCAATCAACCATCTACTTCATAATGAAGGAATGCATGTCATCTTGCTAAAAATAACATTCACAATTATTAATAATTTTGTTATGTCTACAAGATATAAGGAATGAGGTTTAACATCTTGTGAATATGTATAAGTAAGTAAAAACATATAACGTCATAAATGGAGGTATGCTAACAACTTAGATTGAAGATTGTTCCATATATGATTATAATTAATTAAATTTGAATACTTTATATATGTTAACAAAGATAATCAGAGATTCAAATTAATTACATTCTCATCCTATATAGTCATATTATATAATGTACGTTCTTCCTGATGACACTTCAACAACAATTCCAATAATATTGTTCCATTCGTAATTGAGATTAATTGTGCTAGTAATAATTAATTAAAGATCTCAACTTTATCGCGACAAGTTTGGACTACTATCCTCGACTATTATCCTTTTGTACTTAAGTACAATATTTAAAATCATAAAAATAATCATAGAATTTCATAAATATATTTATTAACTATATCAAATTAACATACATGTACATAGTTATATAGTGAAATAAAATATTTATTTATTTAAATCGCAATAAAGTCTTAACACTACATGTTTTTGATCATCGCTAAAAAGATAGATAATAATATATATTGAGGCGATAGTTAATATATTATCCCAAACTCACACAGTCTTGAAATCCAGAAGCAAATTCCAAAAACTCCTTATCACTCTCCAAAACTTTCATTTGCTTTTCCTCCAAAGTAATCCAGGCTTGAATCCCTTTACCCCATTGTGAATCAATGAAAACGACGAGGTTTCTGAAAGCCGGCCCAGCTTTTCCCATCACTCCTTTCCAAAACGGCTTCCCCCACCCGAAATCGACGTCGTTGAAGAGGCCGTTCCAATCTACCGAGAACATGGCCTCTATCTGGCTCAACGGTTCCGACATTGTCGTGAACCCCTCTTGGCCTTGGATAATCTCCAAGAAATTGTTGTCGAAACCTTCAAGAACTTCCTTGAGCAGTCCAACCTGCTGGTGCAGCTCTCTCTCCGTCTCGTTTGCCGGGTTCGCGACTGCGAATGCCCACCAGAAGAGATTTCAAGTTGAGTTTTCCAAGGAGTAGGGCTTCTGTACTCTTGGCCTCATGTTAACCGCGTGAGCTGCTATATAGAGAGCTTTGGAGAACCTGTGAGGATACGAATATCAGTAGTACTACTACAAATATAATGTTTTTCTTAGTAAGTGATGGTTACGAGAATTGGGAGGTACACTAAGATATCCTAACTAAGTAGCACGCACTTGAACAACCAATCATATGTTAGTTATAATGAAGTTAATATGTTGTGAGAAAGAGGATATTTTGATTTAAATAACATATTTATGGTTAATAATTTATTTGCAAAACAGATTTACGGCAAAATTATCGTTAGGTTGGTTCATAAATTTTTAAGTTTATGCAATTTTATTCTCTGTTTTTTTTTTCCGTAATTGGAATAACCCTAAATTATTAAAAATTTTGTTACAGTAGACCAATTTGTTAGCTTTTAGCAGAATTCATCAGTAATTTAGTCTAATAGTGATGCTAACTAACGGATTCTATCAAAAAAAAAAATAAAAAAAATGACTATTGTAGTAATATATTAATAATTTAGGGACATTCAAGCAAAAAAAAAAAAAAAAAAAAAACAGGAATCAAAATTGTACAATCTTAAAAATTTAGGGACTAAATGAACAATTTATCAAAAAAAAAAAAAAAAAGTGTTGGATTCATTCATTTGTGTTTAAGCTTCTCTTCTACCTGAAACTGCCCAAGAGGCTGCCGTGGCATGCTTCCATATAAATCCGGTAAGCGCCTCGTTGCACTACGGCTTTGGAACGCGGTCGCTTTTCGCTTTGGCTCTCAAAGTGGCGATGGCATGGGCAACACGAGTCTCTTGGTGACATAATTATTTTCCTTGAACCATATTTCGTCCATCATATCTAGATGGCTCTGAGGCAATAAATCTCTCGGAGGAAAAGCCAATGAAGCTCCAGTCAGATTCGGACGTACGACTTTTTCGGGAGAGTTCGTGAATTCAGCAGCCCACGTTTTCAGCTAATACATCGCCGTTGCTCCATCGGAAAGCTAATGGCCCAAGGAAATTCCGAGAGCTATGCCACCACACGCAAATATGTTCACCAATTAATTCAAACAAAAAAGTAATTAATTAAGTACTAGATATGGTTGCTAAAAATGTTTATATGTTAGAGTACAAAAATTTATTTCTTTTAGAAAAATATTAGGGACACTAACTCTAATCCTAACTTTTGAGTGTCAATTTACGTAATATATGAGTTGTCATTTATTTATTAGTAAGTAATTAAAGTATTGCCATATCAATTGATTATTTTTACCAATGAAAAGATCTGACATATGAGTTGGTATTTAAAACCTTAGAATTAGAATTGTTGTGCCTAGCAACATATATATATATATATATATATATATATTTTAAATTGCATGTCTATGTTATACCCTGTTATTTTCTTTAAAACTTTGTATTTTTAATGGCTTTTTACTCTTTTATAGTTCTTTTTGTACAAGGCTTTTCTCGTATTATATTTTAGTGGAATTTAGTGTGTGATAAGTTCTTTAAGAAATATTTTAAAAAATTCTAATACCCCAATTAAAAAGAAAAACCTACTTCTCTCAACATTTATACAATATAGTATATCAATCCTTACTAATTGTGACTTAACAGTACAAATTCTCATAACTTAAAAAAAAAATTAATAACAACAAAAACGATGATGACAACGACGACGATGAAGATGAAGATGACAATAAAAAGAGGAAGTAATTGGCATCAAAATAACTAAGCACTGGTTTGGATGTGGTTACCATTTACAAAAATGGTGAAAAAAAAAAATGATAAAAGAGTGTGGTCTAATTTTTTCACCATTTATCTCATCTTGAAAAAAGAGTGACCAACTTAGTCTCAAACTTGCTTTGTACATATTCTTTTGGAATCTTTTCATAAAGGACTATTTACAGCCCCGTTTCTTCTCATTTTAAAAATGAGATATGACTTTCCAAGTCGAAATCCAAACAAATTTCAGACTATCTCTTTTTGTTTCAAGAGGGAAAACTTTTTTATGCATCCAAACGTCATTTAAAAATCAAGATAAAAGTACTTTATCTTTTGAGACAAGGAAAGTGCAAACATACAAACCAAATGGACCCAAAACATCCCCAAAAGGTTAGAAATTCTACATAATTATATCTGCAAAGCAATCTGTGGAAGCGATGTCGTTTCCGTACCCTTGCGAAAGGGAGGGAAGGGAACAAACTCATTGAGCAACTCCGTGTCCCTAATCTTGAAATACTAGGACATGCGACAGTCAACTCTGGCTTCCAAGAAGAGTAGTCCGGCGCTAAAGTCATCGACATAGAGGTTGTTTTTAATCCTCCCGTTGAAAGGGTAGTAGAGATTGAGAGCCTCCGAGAGGGACTTCTTGAGCCTGGTTAGGGTTTCTTGGAGAATACTATTATTGTTGAAATTTTGATAAAATAGTAGTTCTTTAGCATTAAGTGTAGAAGATGACTCCTGAAGGGTAAGTGGCGGGAGTGAGCTGGTCAAAGAGGCATAGCTTGTAGGGTTTGATGTTCGGACGGTGCAGAGATGCGTTTGATGGTTTGATATAGTCTCTTGATATGATGGTGACTTTCATGCTTCTCTTTAAACAAAAAGAAATGCCTTTTTGCTGTGTTTTCTGGGTCTTTGGTAGGGGTGGCAATTCGTGTCACGTGTCGGATTCGTGTCGTGTTTGAGCCGTGTCGAATTTTTTCTTCTCCAACCCGAACACGACCCGTGACACGAAAACGACACGAAACCGCGACACGAACACGACACGAACCCGTAACGGCTTGACACGACACGACACGAACTGGACCCGCGACACGAACTTGACCCGCGACACGAAATTGACCCGCGACACGAACTAGACCCGCGACACGAAATTGACACGAAGTTGACACGAAATTGACCCGAAATGGACACGCGACACGAAAATTGACCCGAAATTGACACAAAATAGTGACCCGAAATGGACACGAAATTTGACACGAACTTGACCCGAAACTGACCCGAAACTGACACGAAAAAAAAAAAAAAAAAAAAAACGGGTCCAACCCGAACACGACCCGTTTTTTTTTCGTGTCAAATTTTCCCAACCCGAACACGACCTGCCACCTATTTTTCCTAACCCGAACCCGTGAAATTCGTGTCATTTTCGAGTCGTGTCGTCGTGTCGCGACCCATATTGCCACCCCTAGTCTTTGGCATGGAGAGACTGGAAGAGTGTGAGTGTGTGACAGTGTGCGTGTACGTGTGTCTGTGTGTACATATATATATATATATATATGTATAGGGTTCTAATTTGACCATCCTTGGTGAGACGGTCCCTTGATTATAATTTTATTCTAAACAGTTTGTAATAATCAGTTGACTTGTAATTTTTTGTAAAATTATGTGTAACATAATAAATTAGTGGATATAGTATCATGTCACATTTAATGTTACACCAAATTACGAGTAAATCAACTGCTTGTCATTTGTTTAGATCCTTCACCAACCTGAATTTATACATAATGTACTTTCCCAGTATATGGCATGACAATTGACAGTATGGCTTTTTTTTTTTTTTCCAAGTTTTTTTTTTTTTTAAGTTGTCAGATTATATTATCACGGTTGGATCTACGAGTGGGGATAAGGAATCTGTACTTTTTATTCGATGACTAAAAACAAATAACTTTATCAATAGAGTAAAATAATGATAAGATATAATTGTGTTTCGTTGTGATCGAGAGAATAGTTTGAGTATAAAAAAAAATGCAAAATTGCATTTCAATATACATTTCTGAAAACATATGTTGAGTTACAAATTAACCTTAAAAAAAAAGTAGAAATGAGAAAACAACCTTCAATAATATATCATTTCCTCAATAAAAACCATTCTCGCGTCATTTTCGTTTATTGTTTTCATTTTCAAAGTATTTGCTTGCAAATGCGATTTAGAGAATTTTTATTTTCGCATCTCAAAATACGTGCAGAAATAATTTTTAGAAACACAAAAAAAAAATATTAAAATTTCAACACCACACATACAGATAGAAAATGAGTCTCATAACATAAGGTTCTCATGTGGGACCTAATTCTCTATTAGCTAGCTATGGTATTTAACACCATAGATGCCCAAAGCATTTCTAAATTAAATCAAATATCAAACACCACCAACGTATCCTTCTATGAAAACTAATACCCTTAGAAGCACACAAGCGATTTTTTTTTTTTTTTTTTTTTGCATCTATATATGTATATATATGTAAATAATTGTTGTAATGTCGCAATGGAGTCGATGAGATGAAGTAATTGCAGCTATCAATTTTTATTGGTTAGCTGTTGGGTGACATTTATATTATATGACACGAAAGGCCACTTTGTATGTGTCCGTAATTCGAGTAAATTAATATGACTTGTGCGTTTCCCCACGTCGACAGTGACCAACCTTAGATCGCTTCTATCAATTTTCATAACGGAAAACGTAATAAATGAGATAAAAACTAGACAAAAGTTGGTATGAATTTATCTGGATATATCATAATTGTGAGACCATATCCTGTGAATTTATGATTTTATTAAAATTTATTTAAGGAGAAACTATATATATTTCTATGACCTGTACTATCAATTAATTAAAAAATATAGTATACTACAACAAGGAAACGTTTTCTTGTCGCCTATTACTCATCGGTTTTCGCGTTGAAGTACGATGAAGGCCTTTCTCGTCGGTTGCTAAGCACCGCATTTTTTTTTGGGCACTGCGCTTTTTTTTAATTTTTTTTAATGGGACTTTGAGTTTATCTAACTGGGGAAGGTAAAAAAAATTCCCCCCGGGTTACATTTCACGTCGGTTTTTACGCTACTAACATGGAAAAGTGCAGGCCGTGCACATTAAAAATCGGTTTTAAACCGAGGTCTTAAGCTTTCCTCGTTGGTTGTACAGCAACTGACGAGGAAAGTTCCTTAACCGACGAGGAATCCAATGCTTTTTTTTTTTTTTTGGTTGTTGTTGATGAATTTCAGGTCGGTTCTAAACCAACATGGAATAGCTCGCATTTTGTAGTAATTTTCATTAATCCAAAGTTGAGTATTGGTAGGGAAGATATATATTTCTAACATCTGAGTATCAGCACATGTGATATGGTGAGTTGTGCTTATATTTTTTTATTGATAAATATAATTAATTGATGCTGTAATTTTACCAAATAAAGAATGACAATTCGCGAGTCACATAAATTGGTTTTTTTAAGTTGAGATTAAAGTTAGTTTTCTTTGTATTTTTTTCATCCAAAGATATATCTCCCATGTCAATTGCAAGAAAAATATTTAAGAGACATTAACTATGTTAAACATCTCAATTAATAAAGGCAAGTCTCAAGTCTCATAACAGATTCTTTTTTTTCTCCTTAATTAGTATGTAATGTTGAATATCATTGATATGTCTTTTAATATTAAAAAGCTAAGTAATTTTAGTAAACAGTTATATATTACTAGTTTCAAGATTTTTAGACAGCCACCACCACCAAAAGAGAGAGAGAGAGAGATTTTTAGAGAGCTGAAGTTGTAGATCTGAGTAGTTATTTATAAAGAAATAATGAGTTTACTTTATCATTGGGATGGTAATATCTTGAGTAGGACTTAGGTTGACGACTGTAAGAAGTTGTATTAGAGGCCAATCTCTTCGTTACCATTTCTATAGAAGTGGATTCAGTCTATGGGGCTGAAAAATGAGACAATGAGCGGGTCACCACCAGAGCTTTTTAACTGAAAAAAAAAGACTTGAGTTTACTTTATTATTTCTTATCTTATTTTCATTTCTTTCTTTCGTTTGTTTAGTTGATTAACCATAACACTATATTAACTTTTTGTTTTGATGAATATTATACTAACTATGTATACCTACTATCAAATAGACCATTTCTTAATGACATCTCTTTACCTACTACCAAAAGATTATTACCTAATTTTCTCTTATTGGAATAAATAAAAAATATATTACTTTGGAAGCATACCTTTTTGTTGACTAGGGTAATTAAATTTCCTCTTTTCATAAGTAAATTTTTTTCTTTTTTTCTTTTTATTTTATTTTTTATAAAATTAGTTATTCGAAGGGAATACTTTTTAAACAATTCGTCGAACTCAAAGATACTGATACATATATTTGTAATTTCCTAAACTTAAGAGATTTCTTTGAATTCTACTCCCAAAAAATAAAATAAAATAAAATAAAATGAAATAAAATAAATAAAGACTTATTTCTTCATTTTTGTAGAGGCATTTTGTTTTAATTAACTTTTGTTTGTAAAATCCAGACCATGTTTAGAAAATTCAAATCATATAAATTTTTGTTAGTCCCATTATAAAATAATTATGTTGAAAAGTTCTTTCTCTAACCATTTACTTGGGCACTCTAGTAATAAATTAGAAAGCCTTCATAGGGATTACGTACTCAAATAACAATAGGGATATATACTATTCTATAACCGTTATTTTGAGTTTTTAAAAATAAAGTATTCTCTACTCTGGTTGTCTTTTAAGAGATTACCTCCACATTTCAATTCACGTTAAATTTATATTTTTTGTGGATCATGATTTTAACGTTTAATATATACAAATTTGGCTATATATATATATATATATATATATATGTCTGATGTCAAATCCAATATTTCTAATAGTGTCTCGAGATTGGATAAAAAAGAAATTAAAAAAAAAAGTAGTGAATCTAGATGAATGAAAGTCTTGTTCACGGCAAACAGTTGCCTGAAAACGTAAGCTAAATAACCATTAATACGAACATTAACTGCAAATTCCATGAAAACAAACAGGTTTTTACTAAATAATTATTACGGAAGAAAACAAAACTTTTCCTCCTCAATTTCATTTTCAGGACTAAAACTAGGATGATCACTAAAAAGATAGATAGTAATATTAATTGAGGCAAAAAATAATTACTATATATATTATGCCAAGCTCTCACAAGCTTGAAATCCCAGGATTCACAGAAGCAAAGGCCAAAAACTCCGTATCACTCTCCAAAACTTTCATTTGCTTTTCCTCCAAAGTAATCCAGGCTTCAATTCCTTTACCCCACTGTGTATCAACGAAAACGACGAGGTTTCTGAAAGCCGCCCAACTTTTCCCATCGCTCCGATCCAGAACGGCTTCCCCCACCCGAAATCGATGTCGTTGAAGATGCCGTTCCACGCCGTGAAGGCGATGATGTCCGGCTTCTCCGACTCTGCCGAGAACATGGCCTCTATCTGACTCAACAGCTCCGACATCATCGTGAACCCCTCTTGGCCTTGGATGCTCTCCAAGAAATCGTTGTCGAAACCGTCAAGAACTTCCCTGAGCTGTCCAACCAGCTGGTCCAGCTCTCTCCCCGTCTCGTTCGCCTCGCCACTGCGAATGCCCACCAGAAGAGATTTCCCGTCGAGTTTTCCAACGGGTAGGGCTTTTGTACCCTTGGCCTCATGTTAACCGCGTGAGCCACCACAGAGAGCTTTGGAGAACCTGTGTGAGGATGTAAATATAATGACTTTTTATTTATGCCTCCCATCTTTAAAATCACTCTCACTCTATCCCCCGAACTGAACTTTAAAAACTAGGGGTGTTCATCAGATATGATCCATCCTATTTTAGTGGTACAACATCCGATCCAATCAAAAGTCGATTTTTAAAAATCTCATCCGATCCGATCAAAAGTTGGTTTTTATTACGAAGGTGTATTAAAAAAATACTAAATTTTATACAAATTATATAAATCATAAATATAACTTAAATATATATATTTACATAAAATATAAATAAAGGTTGGATTGAATTTGATTGGATGTTTTAATGGTAAAAGTGCATCCGATCCAATCTAAGTCGGTTTTCAAGAGTTGACATCCGATCCAGTCTAATAGAGGTCGGTTATCTGCAAAAAATGGATTGGATCAAACAGATTGATCGGTTGATTGGATTCGATGAACAACCCTATTAAAAACTCTCACTGTGCCCCCTGAATATTGAATTTAACCCTACATTTGTAACGACCCGCCTAGCACAGGCCGTTACCATACATACATACTTAACGTCTCTCTTAATACTTACTTACTTAGTGGAAATAGCGGAATTTTATATTTTTTTTATATATACGGTGCGCACACACACGAATACGTAAGTACGAAATAACGTTAACTAAATAAAGGTGTTCGGGCGTAAAATAAAACACATAAAATAAATACATAAAATTTCAAAACGCGTAGCGGCACTATTTCCCACATTTCACAGTTCGCCCCGCCACGCTCCACCATCTTGGATCATATACTTCCCGTAGGTTGCTTACCTACAGCATAGACGTCAAAACGTGAGCTTTCGCTCAGCAAGTACAACTAAGATATCCGCGACACAACAAAACTCTAACATATCATAACATATCGTAACTTATCATAACTTATCATAGCATAACATATTCATGCATGAGCCATTTATGCTTCATTATGCTTTCTTATTTCTTCATAACATACTTTCTTATCTTATCTTAACTTAACTTATGGGCCCCTTAACATAAGTGTCCGTACCGGGCGCGCAACTATGGAGTGGTTGGGGCGGCCAGTCCATTTCCAACTCAAACCATAGTCCAACCCAACCTACGAGCGGGTCGGTACGACACAGGCAAGCTCGCTTGCCATCATAACTTTCATCGTCTCATACCTTGTTCTTATTCTTATTAATTGGTGAACATGCTTCGTGATGTTTCACATAATTAAATCATAATCACTTCTTAACCATACCATAGCTTGTATCTTATCATAACATAATTCTAACATAATTCATAATATATATCATACCTCATACTTCATAGCATATCATAGCACATAGCATGGCATACCTCATAGCATATCATAGCACATAGCATATAGCATTCATTAAACACATAGCATCAAACCTATAGCATACATCATAACATTTAACATACTTGGGTAAGTATTCACAACAAAGCCTATGCTGTAGGCGGAGTTGTACTTACCTTAATTGCTGTGTCCGATATCAAGCTTGATCCCGTCAGGATACTTACATCATTCTACCTTCTGTCGTATCATAAAAATAAGGGTTAGAAATGTTGGTGATATAACCAACATTCATATATAACTTTAGTTATATGCCCCTTACTTAATCTCATGTTATCTTACTTGGTTACATTAAGTAACCCTAGGGTTTAAACTTACCCTAATCGGATTAAAATTTAACTTTGGTTTCAAAACCCATTTTCATTTTCATTTTTGTTTTGGAAAAGCCTAACATTTCAATGCTTAAGAAAAATCCTTTGTTCAACCTTTGAAAAATTGTAACTCTTGAGTAATATTTATAAAAATGCTTAAGTATTGAAAACTGCCTTTGAAACAGCTTCCCTTAGTCAATTTATCATTGTATGTGCAGAAATGTCATTTTCCTGCACTGTTTTAGAAAATCCTGTGTAGGAATTTCCTGTTTCCTGTACAGTTTTTAAAATCTGATTTTTATTTAAAAATATAAATTGAATTTGAAAAAGTTTTCTTCACAAAAGTTTTAGATTTCGAAAAATTATACAACTTTTGTGTTTTGAGGAAAACCCAGTTCGGACGGTAACGTGTTCATATTCCCTGTTGAACCCACTTGGTCGTGCATAAATCCTGGGCACGGTTAGGCTCGGATTTTCGTAAACACCAAGGCCGTTGGAGCCTTATTTTACAAAACTACCTATGTTGCCCCCTAGGAAAAACTCTTTTCTACAACTTTTATGTTTTACGTTTTTCCTAATTCGGCCTCGAAGGGCCTCAAAATCGGGTTTCCAGAAAACTGGCCAGTTTCCACCCGAACTGGCAGTTTCTTTACTTAAGTTGATTTTACGTCCTAATTCGCACACCCTACCTCAATCGACAGTAGCCGAGAGCCTAAGGTCAAACAGGCAGCGTATTTCTAACGTCAAGTTTTGTCATCCAACAAACTTAGGGACATACATTCACATCAACATAAAGCATAAAAACCCTAAGCTCATGTATGCACTACTAGAAAAGAGGGATTACACGACGGGTTTTACCCGTCGTGTAAAGTTTTCACGACGGTTCCTTAACCGTCGTGTAATCCAGCGTCGTGGAAGATAACACGACGGTTTTTAATACCGTCGTCGTATCTAAGCTTTACACGACGGTTTCAAAACCGTCGTGTAATCCCGGTAAAAAGATATGTGGTGGAAGAAAAAAACAAACATTACACGACGGTTCCTCCCGGAACCGTCGTGTAATCTTCTACTGTTTTGAGATTACATGACGGTTCCGGGAGGAACCGTCGTGTAATCTTTAAGTTACACGACGGTTCCTGCCGGAACCGTCGTGTAATCACTAGATTACCTAGATTACATGACGGTTCCGGGCCGGAACCGTCGTGTAATCTAAGGCGGCCCAGACAGGCGCCTGGCGCCCCATACGGGCGCCTGGCGCCCCACACGAATTAGGACCAAAAAAAAAAAACACTCGAAATAAAAGCATAAGTGCATAACACTGTCATAGGACAAAAATAACACTCAAAAAATTCATGTTTATGCTTTTATACATATATATATGTGATTGCTTCTATATTATTCCTCCAAAAACTCAAGTTGACATTTCATCGAGCATATTGTGGGCGGAAAAATTCATGTGTATGTAAAGTGTAAAAACCATTCACAAACCATTAATCTACAAAGAGCATCATTATGAACTTAAACACCCATGCTAAAAAATTGAATTTTAGTGACAAACAACAAGACAAAATCCCAAATTTATTTTAAGTTGTATATGAAGTTACCTTAATTTTCTTTGAAGATGAATAGACACTCCAACACCAATGAATCGGCGGCGGCAACGACGGTGACGGCGGCGGCAACGACGGAGTTGGCGGCGGCTTGGAGGAGGAAGTGGGTACTTGAGAAATTTAGAGAGTGTGAAGAGAAATGAGAAGGTATGTGGAGAGAAAAGGTAAGGAAGTTGTATTTAATTAATGGGTTTGCGCGCGGATTTCGAAAACCCTAAGTTAAAAATTTTCAAAATTTTTCAAGATTACACGACGGTCCACCACGGACCGTCGTGTAATCCCCTAGATTACACGACGGTCCATAGGGCCCGTCGTGTAATCCCCCCCGAATTAGGGAGGATTACACGACGGGCCCTCGGGCCCGTCGTGTAACATCCCCCGAACAGGGGGTGTTACACGACGGGCCCTCGGGCCCGTCCTGTAAGCCACCGAGCCAGGTGGCTTACACGACGGGCCCGAGGGCCCGTCGTGTAACATCCCCAGAACAGAGGGTGTTACACGACGGGCCCTCTGGCCCGTCGTGTAATCCCCCTGTTTCGGGGGGGTTACACGACGGGCCAAAGTTGCTCCGCGAGGCACTTTACACGACGGTTCTTTGGAACCGTAGTGTAAAGTCGGACTTTACACGACGATTCATTGGAACCGTAGTGTAAAGTTGCTCCGCGAGGTACTTTACACGACGGTTCTTTGGAACCGTAGTGTAAAGTCGGACTTTACACGACGGTTCTTTGAAACCGTAGTGTAAAGTTGCTCCGCGAGGCACTTTACACGACGGTTCTTTGGAACCGTAGTGTAAAGTCGGACTTTACACGACGGTTCTTTGGAACCGTAGTGTAAAGTTGCTCCGCGAGGCACTTTACACGACGGTTCTTTGGAACCGTAGTGTAAAGTCGGACTTTACACGACGGTTCTTTGGAACCGTAGTGTAAAGTGGCTCCGCGAGGGACTTTACACGACGGTTCTTTGGAACCGTCGTGTAAAGTCTGACTTTACACGACGGTTCATTGGAAATGTCGTGTAAAGTCCCTCGCGGAGCACTTTACACGACGGTTCCAAAGAACCGTCGTGTAAAGTCCGACTTTACACGACGGTTCCATAGAACCGTCGTGTAATCTCCGTCGTGTAATGTACTTTTTGTAGTAGTGATGCATCAAAACCAACCACAAACCCTAGAAATCAAGCACAATACCTAAACATCTAATCTAGGGCAGAAAATTAAATTGAGCTTATGCTCATACAAACCCACTTGAAATACATTTAAATTTCTCAATTGAAACTTGAATTGAGAAGCTTAGGGTGCTAGAAGAATTTTACCTCAATCAACCTTCAAGGTTGAGCTAAAAGTGGTGCACCCTTGATACTCCTTTTTCACCAACTAGAACCGGCCTCCCCCTTGGTGAATGGGTTCTAAAATTTTTCAGCCCCCTAGCTTGGCTTCACACCACAACCGGTCCTCTAGGAAGCTCTCCTTCCTCACTTTTCTTCTCCCTTCCTTTCTTCCTCCACAACCGGCCTCTTGGCCTAAAATGGGTACAAAAATTTTTTGATCTCTTGTTTGGTGTTCCAATCAAAAGTCCGGCCACTCAACCCTAGATTTCTTGAGTTTTATTTCTTTTCTTCTTGCTCTCTCTTGGTTTCGGATTTGGTGAGGGGAAAATTTTGCATAACTTAGCTAGAATTTCCAATTTTTGTGAATAAACTCACCACCCCCTCACACCTATTTATAGGTGTGGGAAAACTTTTTAATTTGCTAAAAAGTCCTTGAAGAAGCAAGAAATTGCACAAAAAGAGTGCATAGGTGGCCGGCCAAGGGAGGTTCTAGAGCCCAAAAATTTCTTTCCAAAATTTCCTTAATCCAATAATGATGTCATAATTAAAAAGGTAGATGATGTAAGCCTTTAGGGCTTGTTTGGCTTTTTTTTTTTAATATACAGTCCAATTTTAAGCTAACACAGATATCTTTTAATACTGGCTCACTCATGCACAATACTGTTACACTGCACTACAGTCCAAAATTCATCTGTGTAAAAATGAACTGTATAAAAATTTTCTTATATCTTGAAGCTCTTTAGCCCTTGATACCTTAAATAATGTGCTTGATTTTTCTATAGTGGTTTTGAATCTTAATCATACTATTCTGTCCGTAAAAACGGTTTTTCACAGTATAATTTCTATACTGTTAATTACATAACAATACTGACATATCTTTGACCTTTCTGGCCAACCATTGACTTTCTTGTCAACCATTGACTTTCTTGTCAAGGTTTGACTTCTTTGGTCAATAGTTGACTTTCTCGGTCAAGAGTTGACTTTCTTGACCAACATAAAATCATAACATTTTCTACCCTTGTTACATAAGAGGTCACATGCTTGGCTAATCATTCATTTTTGAGTCTTATAAGGTCATAAGAACTCACAAAACATAATAAAAACCCTTAACCGGGCTCTTTCATAAATACCTTCAGGGTACAAACAAATTTCTTAAAAAAAAGAAATCGTAATGCTAAAAAAACTAGTCATTACAATCTACCCCCCTTAAAAATTTTCGTCCTCGAAAATCAGAACAAACTGGGGTAGTTCATTCTCATCTCATTTTCTAATTCCCAGGTTGCTTCTTCAACCTTATGGTTTCGCCATAATACTTTAACCATGGGAATTGTTTTATTTCTAAGAACTTTCTCTTCGCGATCTCGAATTCGTACGGGCTTCTCTTCATAAGTCAAGTTTATTTGAACCTCCACTGGTTCTTGACTTAGTATATGAGAAGGGTCTGACATATACTTCTTTAGTATCGAGACATGGAATACATTGTGCAACGAAGCTAATTCTGGTGGCAAGGTAAGCTTATAGGCTACTTTCCCAATCCTCTCAAGGATTTCGAACGGTCATGTATACCTTGGACTAAGCTTTCCTTTCTTTCCGAATCGCATAACTTCTTTCATCGGAGCAATCTTAATAAATAAGGCATCTCCAACTTGGAATTCCAAAGGCCTCCTACGTTTATCAGCATAGCTTTTCTGTCGATCAAAAGCTATGCCGAGCCTCTGCTTGATCTTCTTGATGTCCTCAGAGGTCTTCTTGATAAAATCTGTGGTCTGAAGTTGCTTCTGTCCAACTTCCTGCCAATGTATAGGAGATCGACATTTCCTTCCATAGAGCGCTTCAAATGGAGCCATACCAATCAAAGCGTGATAACTATTGTTATATGAGAATTTGATCAGTGGCAGCTTATGATCCTAGTTTCCCTTGAAATCCAGAACACATGATCTCAGCATATCCTCTAACGTCTGGATGGTTCGTTCCGACTGGCCATCAGTTTGGGGGTGAAAAGCCGTACTGAACTTCAATTTCGCCCCCATGGCATTGTGAACACTAGTCCAAAATCGAGAGGTGAAACGTCCATCACGATCTGAAATAATCGATTTTGGTACTCCATGCAGTCTAACAATCTGGGATACGTAGACTTCAGCCAATTTCTCTACTGAAAAGGTGGCTTTGATAGCGATAAAGTGGGCTGATTTGGTTAATCTATCAACAATGACCCAAATCGTGTCATTCCCACTTGCAGTCTTGGGTAGTCCTATTACAAAATCCATTGTAATTTGTTCTCATTTCCATTCGGGAAGCTCTATTTTCTGCAAATCTCCTCCAGGATGTCTATGTTCAGCCTTAACCTTCTGACAAGTTAGGCATTTTGACACGAATTCTGCCACTTCATTCTTCATATTTGGCCACCAATAATTCTCTCGGAGGTCCTTGTACATCTTGGAAGCTCCTGGATGTACCGAATATGGCGTCTTGTGTGCCTCTGACAGTATATGATCCTTTAAAAATTCAAAGTCGGGAACACAAATCCTTTCTTTGAAGTAAATGACACTATCAACAGAGGTCTTAAATTCCTTATTCTTTCCCTCAAAAAGTTGCGCCTTGAGCAAAAAGGAATCCTTTCCTTGATGCGACTTGATGGTTTCCAGAAGATTGGATTGGAGGGTCAAAGAAGACAATTTCCCTGTTAACAGCTCCAAGTTGAACTCAGAAATCTCTCTTGGTAGTGGCTTAGGAAACGCTTCGATAGACATAAGCATGCCTATAGATTTCCGACTTAAGGCATCTGCTACCCTGTTTGCCTTTCCAGGGTGGTAAAGGATCTCACAATCGTAATCATTTACAAGCTCTAGCCATCTACGTTGTCTCATGTTGAGCTCCTTCTGAGTAAAAATATACTTAAGGCTTTGATGATCGGTGTAGATTTCGCATTTGTTCCCATACAAATAATGCCTCCATATCTTGAGTGCGAAAACTACCGCCGCAAGCTCCAAATCATGCGTAGGATAATTCCTTTCGTGAATCTTTAGTTGTCGTGATGTGTAGGCTACTACCTTTCCATTTTGCATCAGGACAGCTCCTAATCCACTTTTAAAAGCGTCACTGTAGATCACGAACTTTCCTGAATCTACATCAGGGATTATCAACACTGGTGCGCTTGTCAGCTTCTTTTTGAGCTCTTGAAAGTTCTCCTCGCACTTCTGGGTCCATTCAAATTTCTTCCCTTTTCGGGTAAGGGCTGTGAGCGGTGCAGTAATCTTGGAAAATCCCTCCACAAATCGTCTGTAGTATTCGGCTAAACCAAGAAAGCTCCTTATTTCCGTAACATTCTTGGGTACCGGCCATGAACTGACCGCTTCCACTTTTGCAGGGTCCACGGAAATTCCTTCCTTTAGCACCACATGACCCAAGAAATGAACTTTCTCCAGCCAAAATTCACATTTTGTGAATTTAGCATAAAGCTTATTTCGTCTTAACGTCTCCATCACCAACCTCAGGTGATGCTCATGTTTCTCCTTGGACCTTGAGTAAATCAAAATATCATCAATAAAGACGATGACGAACTTGTCTAGATATTCCTTGAATACTCGGTTCATAAGGTCCATAAAAGCAGCAGGGGAGTTGGTTAATCCAAATGGCATAACCAAAAACTCATAGTGCCCATATCGTGTTCGAAAAGTCATTTTGGAGATGTCCGATTCCTTGATCCTGAGCTGATGATAGCCTGATCGCAGATCGACTTTCGAAAATACAACTGCTCCCCTGAGTTGATCAAAAAGATCATCAATCCTCGGAAGGGGATACTTGTTCTTAATCGTGATCTTGTTCAGTTCGCGTTAGTCGATACACATACACAAAGATCCATTCTTCTTCTTCACGAACAAAACAGGTGCTCCCCACGGAGAGTAACTTTGTCGGATAAATCCTTTGTCAAGCAGTTCTTGCAACTGCACTTGAAGCTCCCTAAGCTCGGCTGGTGCCATACGGTATGGCGCTTTTGATATCGGTGCAGCTCCAGGCAACAACTCAATTTCAAAGGAAATTTCGCGTTCTGGCGGAAGTCCTGGTAAGTCCTTCGGAAAGACATCCACATACTCCTTTATAATGGAGACATCTTCTGGCGTCATCTCCATTTCTCGATCTTTGTCCACCATGTTAGCTAAATATCCTTGGCAGCCATTAGCTAAAATCTTCCAAGCCTTCATTGCCGTAACTAGTCTGGTTGCTGAGCTCCAAGATGTCCGTAGAAGCTAAACTCTTCCTCACCGTAAGGGTTGAACGCACGCAACGCTTTCGGCAGTCGATCTTGGCGTTATATTTGCCTAAGAAATCCCTCCCTAAGATCACATCGAAATCCTAAAGCTTGATTGCGATGAGATCTACAAACAATTCTCTACCACAGATAATCACGGAAATATTTCGTATCCAAAAATTGGACCACAAAATCTCTCCGAATGGCAAAGAGGTTTTGAAAGGTTGTTCTAATCTATCCACACCTCTACCTAACTTCTGGACGAACTCCAAAGACACGAATGAGTGAGTGGTACTAGAATCAAACAAAGCAATGGCATCGTAAGTGGTGATAGAAATCTGACCTGTCACCACATGGGAAGTTCCCACTTCTGCATCTCCTCTTGTGTATGCATAGATTCTGGCTTGGGGCTCAGGAGCCTCTAATCTGCCTTGCGAGATTGAGGGTCCTTCAATCCTTGCTTGAACCGCATGCAGTTGACTGTTCGCATTCCGGCTCGGATATGGAGGATTCTGGCCTTGGTTGTTCATAGTGCAATTTCTTGCATAATGTCCCTCCTTGCCATAAAGGTAGCAAGCGTTCGTCCTTATTCGGCACACTCCCGGATGTTTCTTTCCACATTTCGCGCACATCGGGAAGTCGGTGCTACTACCCTCGTTTCCTCGATTGTTCCTCTTCTGATGGTAGTTTCTTTGTTGTTGTCCCTGGCCCGTGAAATTCCCCTTTCTCTTGTTCCTTCCAAACTGCTTGGAACTCTGGGCAGGGTAATTGTTCTGGCTTTTTGGAAATGATTCCGCATTCTGACGGGGCTGAATCTGTTTAACCACGGCTTTCTCCTCCTTTCTAACCTTAAAAATCTGAGCCCTTGCTTCCTTATCCTGGTTGATCCAGTACTCGGCTCTTATTGCCCGACTTACACAATCGGACACCAGTGTAGGTGGACTGCTGCCAGCACTCACTTGCTTAGAGATGTCTGTCCGGAACATCTTCATCATTCTTCTAATCTTTTCTGTTTCGTTCGGAACAAGCTCCGGACATAGGCGAGCTAGTTGCTCAAATTTCTTGACAGCCTCCATTACTGTCATCGACCCCTGTTTCAGATTCGTGAACTCGTCTTGTTGAGCGGCAAGCACTTCTCGGTTGTAGTACATGGTACGAAATTCGATCACGAAATCCTGCCAGCTCATAAGCGTAACGTCTCGACGCATCTGTACTGTCATCCACCAGTGCCTTGCATCCTTCTTGAGAGCGAAAGAGGCACAGAGAACCTTTTCATGTTCTGTAAGCCGCATAAAATCCAGAATAACCTGGATGTCGATTAGCCAGTTATCAGCGGCTATGGGGTCGGTAGGTCCTTCGAATTCAGGCGCTTTCATACGCCTAAATCGCTCGTATAAGAGATCTTCCCGTACTAACGGTGGGTTGATTTGCACTCTAGCAGGTGCTCTCGGGACCTCTGGTTGAACCTCGGGCATCAGAGGTACTACTGGGGGTACTCTAGGAATCTCATTAACTTGGGGTTGTTGATTCATTTGAGCTATCTGCTCTCGTAACTATCAGTTTCCTGTTGTTACTCGAGCAACTGTAGCTGTAAATTCGCTACAATGGTCGCGAAATTCGGCTCAGGCGGATTAACAGGTACTGTTCTACGCGGGCGTACCATCTTCTAAAATCCTATTAAACCATAAGAAAAGATATTATCATACTATTAATATCCTTTCTTTCATGCATAACTTATCGTATCATATCATAACATCGTCATCGTATGCTTATCATAACATATTCGTAATCATAACGTAACGTCATTATGTGCTTATCATAGCACTCGTAATCATAACATAATATTTTCACATACATATTATACTTAAACTGTCTTTTTGTACACTTGACAAAAAGTATATCGTATTTACAGTATCGTATGTACATATCTGTTACATCGTACTTTATACACATAGTCAAAATTAGGATGGAAGTGTCTACCACTTTACCATCATGCATTTGTACAAGCCTATTATCAAAAAGAATAAGCTGATACAAAACAGTCTCATAATCAAAAATATATACACGGTCAATCTATATCTAATCTATGTACTCGATCGTGACCACTGAGGAAGCGTCGGAGTCTGCGTCCCAATCTCCGTCGTCAAACAAAAATTCCTCGAGATCGTCCTCAAACTCGTCTCCCTCGTCTATCCAGCCTCCGTACCCTGGCTCGTACTCTGGCTCCTCCCTGTCGTCCTCGTCATCACTGGAAATGTCGATGATCGGGGGATCCTCGGGCTGATCCATATCGTCGTCAGTGTCAGAATCATCGGCCTCTATGTCAACCTCAGGGGCGTGTACCTCCTGCAGGGGAACTGCTGGAATCGGAACCTCCGGAAAGGCTGGGCCTGCCTCAAACATCGGCTCTGCTATCCCGGCGTCGTCAACGGGTACTGGGTGATCAGCCACATATGCATCGGCTTGCATGGCGTGAACAATAACCTCGGCGTCCAAGATGTGGTCGATCATAAGTCCCACGGTCATCTCGGGCGTAGGCATGGGAACGTACTGTCGAATCGGAGGAGGTAATCCGTTCCGCAGAATCACTAACGCCTGCATCCCTGGACTAACTATATCCTAAGGAATGTGAGGCAACATCGCCTCCTGGAAGCGTCGACAATAATGGCCCATCGACTCCTGAGGATAAGCGTGTCAATCCGCTACATAACTAAAATATCGCTATAAGTGCATAACGCGATAAATCTCGGGATCTCGATACTGCCCATCGGCTCCCTCATCAGGTATGGGTCCAAAACATACAATCACCAATGTGCGAAAGTGTGCCCAGGTGTGATCTGGCATCGCTCGCTCTCCGAGTGTCATCCACCACAATCTAGCGTCTGCAACTAGGCATCTGCAGGCTAACGAGACCTGAAGGTGAGCCTCTATATGGCAGATGTGGAAGATCGTCTCCATATCGTACAACCAAGCCGATAATGACGCGATCCTATGAGTGCCATCAAACAAGAGGGGTCGCATTCCGTTGAATGCATAAGCTGCGTAGCAATCCTCCTCTACGCGCCTCGGGTCCATAACGTCGTATCTATCATATCATAATTGCATAATAAATATTTATGCATTAGGCAAATAAATTCAACTTAAAAATGATGGTGGCGATGGCAGGCTGACTGTGAAATTGGATTGCAGGAAACCGCTCTGATACCAACTCTGTAACGACCCGCCTAGCATAGGCCGTTACCATACATACATACTTAACGTCTCTCTTAATACTTACTTACTTAGTGGAAACAGCGGAAATTTTTTATTTTTTATTTATATATACGGTGCGCACACACACGAATACGTAAGTACGAAATAACGTTAACTAAATAAAGGTGTTCGGGCGTAAAATAAAACACATAAAATAAATACATAAAATTTCAAAACACGTAGCGGCATTATTTCCCACATTTCACAGTTCGCCCCGCCACGCTCCACCATTTTGCATCATATACTTCCCGTAGGTTGCTTACCTATAGCATAGACGTCAAAACGTGAGCTTTCGCTCAGCAAGTACAACTAAGATATCCGCGACACAACAAAACTCTAACATATCATAACTTATCATAACTTATCATAGCATAACATATTCATGCATGAGCCATTTATGCTTCATTATGCTTTCTTATTTCTTCATAACATACTTTCTTATCTTATCTTAACTTAACTTATGGGCCCCTTAACATAAGTGTCCGTACCCGGCGCGCAACTATGGAGTGGTTGGGGCGGCCAGTCCATTTCCAACTCAAACCATAGTCTAACCCGACCTACGAGCGGGTCGGTACGACACAGGCAAGCTCGCTTGCCATCATAACTTTCATCGTCTCATACCTTGTTCTTATTCTTATTAATTTGTGAACATGCTTCGTGATGTTTCACACAATTAAATCATAATCACTACTTAACCATACCATAGCTTGTATCTTATCATAACATAATTCTAACATAATTCATAACATATATCATAGCTCATACTTCATAGCATATCATAGCACGTAGCATGGCATACCTCATAGCACATCATAGCACATAGCATATAGCATTCATTAAACACGTAGCATTAAACCTATAGCATACATAATAACATTTAACATACTTGGGTAAGTATTCACAACAAAGCCTATGCTGTAGGCGGAGTTATACTTACCTTAATTGCTGTGTCCGATATCAAGCTTGATCCCGTCAAGATACTTACAGCATTCTACCTTCTGTCGTATCATAAAAATAAGGGTTAGAAATGTTGGTGATATAACCAACATTCATATATAACTTTAGTTATATGCCCCTTACTTAATCTCTTGTTATCTTACTTGGTTACATTAAGTAACCCTAGGGTTTTGGTTACATTAAGTAACCCTAGGGTTTAAACTTACTCTAATCGGATTAAAATTTAACTTTGGTTTTAAAACCCATTTTCATTTTCATTTTTTTTTTTTTGTGGAAAAGCCTAACATTTCAAAGCTTAAGAAAAATCGTTTGTTCAACATTTGAAAAATTGTAACTCTTGAGTAATATTTATAAAAATACTTAAGTATTGAAAACTGCCTTTGGAACAGCTTCCCTTAGTCAATTTATCATTGTATGTGCAGAAATGTCATTTTCCTGCTGTAACGCCCCCAACTTCCCACGTAGGGCCGACTACGTAGACGTGGGCCGTCACTTTACTTACTTAACTTACTTTTCTTACAATTGCACTTTAGTCCTTAATGACAAAATATTTGCACTTTAGTCCCTGTGAGGTGGACGGTTTTGGTGGAGCCACTTGGCTTCAATTCCATACATTATGGTCCACTTAATTCCCAAAAATCCTTAAATATAGAGATGCAGTCCATTTCCCTACTAACTTAATCAATACTAATACTGTTTTTCCACAAAACAGTACTATTATACTGGACTACAGTCCAGAATTCCTTTGCATGAAATTGGACTGCGTATAGAATTTTCTCAGGACTTGAAACCATTTAGTCCTTCATGTCCTAAAAATCATGCTTGATTTTCCTCTAGCGTCGTTTCAAACCTTATTCTCGCTTAATCGTCCCTAACGACAGTTTTCTGTAGTATAGTTTCTATACCGATAAATTATACTGCAGTATCCTCTCAGTCAAACCAAGAGTCAACTTGGTCAAACTAAAGTCAACCTTGGTCAAAGTTGACCCGAAGAAAATCATAAATTCCTATTTTGTCCCATTCCTCCAAAAGGTCTTATATTTGCCTAAGCAAACTATTGTTGAGTCTCGTAGCTAATTAAATGAGAACTCAAACATATACTATTATTCAACTCTGATCATGATTCAGACTTAGGTTTTCGTTGTTCCAATGGAACTCTTAAGTCATCAAAATTTCGGGTATTACATTCTACCCTCCTTAAAAGATTTTCGTCCTCGAAAATTTGAATAATCCTAAGTGGCTTTTCTTCAATCCACTACCATTCCATAATAACATGTTCCCCTTAAATAACTTAATGAGATTAGGTCTCTTATATAGAACCATAATCTTCTTCCATGTCATCATAATTTCATACTTCCATATTTCCATCATGTTTTCATATACTCATCATGCTCACTTTCCTTTCATACTGCATCACAAGAACTGTTTACATAAAATTCTTAGCAAGTATATCATATAACTTGCCTTTTTTGAAAAGCATATTTAACCTTTCCATACTTGAAAAACACATTGTATCTTATATTCAAGATACTTTTCTTTAACTTAAATTGAGGGCTCAGTGAATATATCATATTGAAAATATTCTTTTTTAATTTCAGCTGAAACTGAGGACCCTCTAGTATAGTACAATGTTAATCTTGTGCTATTAGATTAGAACCCCTTTTTCTTTTCATGATGGCCCCTTCTTTTGGAACTCGTTCCTCAAGGTTTTCTGGCCCTTGCATAACATTCTGACCACAATATGATGGTCCTTACATAACATGATGACCATAACATAATGGCATTTTTATAACATAACGTGGGTGGGTTCTAATAAGCATAAGATCAAGCACCATACATAAAAATAATTTCTTGGAATCTTTTCCCAGGTGAATCATGAAAAACAATACTAAATAGTAGTATTGGAAACATATTACTGTTCGAGTGATGCAATGAAAGGTATCCTTGTATCAACTAGCTACTTGTCAGCTAGTAGAAACTTCTCTTATGCCTTTAGCATTTTCTTTATAGCAAAAAGGCATAATCATAGTTATTAGGGATATCTAAAACTTCCCCTTATTGCGTAACTTCCATTACTTAAAAGGTCGTATATAGTCGACATTAATCAAACCATTATATGTCGACTCTAAGGTTACTATCAATCTCAACCTTATTAACTTCATCGTTAGACCCATAGTCATCATTATTATCATGGCCTAATAAATTGTTGTTGGTAGCATCCATCTCATATTGGCATATCGCCTATTTGCTACCCCCAAACTAAGGCATCATCAAAAGTTTCCCCGTATCTAATATTACTCTTTTGGGGCAAAAGTTTCACAACCAGGAAACTTAATTTCCATGGTGTTGATCTAATTCCTTTAGAATAAAACATTCTTAGCTATCACCATACCAAGATGGGGTAATAGGCTATTTAATCTCGAAGCCTATTCATTTCTTATTGCTGCTCTAGTAATTATCATTGCAACTTGGCCATTACAGTTGCAAGATTAGAACCTTATAAAAAATTTGGTTCGTTTGTACGCACGGCGAATCATATTCTAATTCTAGTTCTTAATTCCTCACATCTCTAATACCCATTCTTGCATTCATATCTTATCATGAAAACATCATAACTTATCGTATCTTGCTAGGGATTCATCATGATTTCTTCATATCATATCAAAAGATTATCCATCATATACACATCATGGTAAATTTCATGATCACGATAATGCATATGTATAGCATATGCGGTCCCATAAAATCTAAGGTATTACGGGTATCTTCCTCCGTGTAACCATTGATGAGATATTCTTATCATAAGCAATACCTTAATTAATTCTAACTAAAGAAAAAAAATAATTTAACTTACTTGGGCACTTGCAGAAACGATGTGAAGCAACGTGAAGTAGGCTGGCAGGATACCGCTCTGATACCAAACTGTAACGCCCCCAACTTCCCACGTAGGGCCGACTACGTAGACGTGGGCCGTCACTTTACTTACTTAACTTACTTTTCTTACAATTGCACTTTAGTCCTTAATGACAAAATATTTGCACTTTAGTCCCTGTGAGGTGGACGGTTTTGGTGGAGCCACTTGGCTTCAATTCCATACATAATGGTCCACTTAATTCCCAAAAATCCTTAAATATAGAGATGCAGTCCATTTCCCTACTAACTTAATCAATACTAATACTGTTTTTCCACAAAACAGTACTATTATACTGGACTACAGTCCAGAATTCCTTTGCATGAAATTGGACTGCGTATAGAATTTTCTCAGGACTTGAAACCATTTAGTCCTTCATGTCCTAAAAATCGTGCTTGATTTTCCTCTAGCGTCGTTTCAAACCCTGTTCTCGCTTAATCGTCCCTAACGACAGTTTTCTGCAGTATAGTTTCTATAACGATAAATTATACTGCAGTATCCTCTCAGTCAAACCAAGAGTCAACTTGGTCAAACTAAAGTCAACCTTGGTCAAAGTTGACCCGAAGAAAATCATACATTCCTATTTTGTCCCTTTCCTCCAAAAGGTCTTATATTTGCCTAAGCAAACTATTGTTGAGTCTCGTAGCTAATTAAACGAGAACTCAAACATATACTATTATTCAACTCTGATCATGATTCAGACTTAGGTTTTCGTTGTTCCAATGGAACTCTTAAGTCATCAAAATTTCGGGTATTACACCTGCACTGTTTTAGAAAATCCTGTGTAGGAATTGCTTGTTTCCTGTACAATTTTTAAAATCTGATTTTCATTTAAAAATATAAATTGAATTTGAAAAAGTTTTCTTCACAAAAGTTTTAGATTTCGAAAAATTCTACAACTTTCTTGTTTTGAGGAAAACCCAGTTTGGATGTTAACATGTTCATATTCCCTGTTGAACCCACCTGGTCGTGCATGAATCCTGGGCATGGTCAGGCTCGGATTTTCATAAAAACTAAGGCCGTTGGAGCCTTATTTTACAAAACTGTCCATGTTGCCCCCTAGGACAAACTCTTTTCTACAACTTTTATGTTTTATGTTTTTCCTAATTCGGCCTCGAAGGGCCTCAAAATCGGGTTTCCAGAAAACTGGCCAGTTTCCACCCGAACTGGCAGTTTCTTTACTTAAGTTGATTTTACGTCCTAATTCGCACACCCTACCTCAATCGGCAGCAGCCGAGAGCCTAAGGTCAAACAGGCAGTGTATTTCTAACGTCAAGTTTTGTCATCCAACAAACTTAGGGACATACATTCACATCGACATAAAGCATAAAAACCCTAAGCTCATGCAAGCATCAAAACCAACCACAAACCCTAGAAATCAAGCATAATACCTAAACATCTAAACTAGGGCAGAAAATTAAATTGAGCTTATGCTCATACAAAACCACTTGAAATACATTTAAATTTCTCAATTGAAACTTGAATTGAGAAGCTTAGGGTGCTAGAAGAATTTTACCTCAATCAACCTTCAAGGTTGAGCTAAAAGTGGTGCACCCTTGATCCTCCTTTTTCACCAACTATAACCGGCCTCCCCCTTGGTGAATGGGTTCCAAAATTTTTCAGCCCCCCTAGCTTGGCTTCACACCATAACCGGTCCTCTAGGAAGCTCTCCTTCCTCACTTTTCTTCTCCTTTCCTTTCTTCCTCCACAACCGGCCTCTTGGCCTAAAATGGGTACAAAATTTTTTTGATCTCTTGGTTGGTGTTCCAATCAAAAGTCCGGCCACTCAACCCTAGATTTTGAGTTTTATTTCTTTTCTTCTTGCTCTCTCTTGGTTTCATATTTGGTGAGGGGAAAATCTGGCATAACTTAGCTAGAATTTCCAATTTTTGTGAATAAACTCACCACCCCCTCACACCTATTTATAGGAGTGGGAAAACTTTTTAATTTGCTAAAAATTCCTTGAAGAAGCAAGAAATTGCACAAAAAGAGTGCATAGGTGGCTGGCCAAGGGAGGTTTTAGAGCCCAAAAATTTCTTTCCAAATTTTCCTTAATCCAATAATGATGTCATAATTAAAAAGGTAGATGATGTAAGCCTTTGGGGTTTGTTCGACTTTTCTTTTTAATATACAGTCCAATTTTAAGCTAACACAGATATCTTTTAATACTGGCTCACTCATGCACAGTACTGTTACACTGCACCATAGTCCAAAATTCATCTGTGTAAAAATGAACTGTATAAAAATTTTCTTATATCTTGAAGCTCTTTAGCCCTTGATACCTTAAATAATGTGCTTGATTTTTCTATGGTGGTTTTGAATCTTAATCATACTATTCTGTCCGTAAAAACGGTTTTTCACAGTATAATTTCTATACTGTTAATTACATAACAATACTGACATATCTTTGACCTTCCTGGCCAACCATTGACTTTCTTGTCAAGGTTTGACTTCTTTGGTCAAGAGTTGACTTTCTCGGTCAAGAGTTGACTTTCTTGACCAACATAAAATCATAACATTTTCTACCCCTTGTTACATAAGAGGTCACATGCTTGGCTAAGCATTCATTTTTGAGTCTTATAAGGTCATAAGAACTCACAAAACATAATAAAAACCCTTAACCGGGCTCTTTCATAAATACGCTCAGGGTACAAACAAATTTCTTAAAAAAAAGAAATCGTAATGCTAAAAAAACTAGTCATTACAATCTACCCCCCTTAAAAATTTTCGTCCTCGAAAATCAGAACAAACTGGGGTAGTTCATTCTCATCTCATTTTCTAATTCCCAGGTTGCTTCTTCAACCTTATGGTTTCGCCATAATACTTTAACCATGGGAATTGTTTTATTTCTAAGAACTTTCTCTTCGCGATCCATAATTCGTACGGGCTTCTCTTCATAAGTCAAGTCTGTTTGAACCTCCACTGGTTCTTGACTTAGTATATGAGAAGGGTCTGACACATACTTCTTTAGCATCGAGACATGTAATACATTGTGCATCGAAGCTAATTCTGGTGGCCCCTATAGGTGGCCGGCCATTGAAGTTCCTTGGGAGGCAAGTTACTTGCTTACATCATCAAGCTTACATCATCATGACATCATCATGCTTACATCATCAAACTTACATCATCATGCTTACCTCATCATGCTTACATCATGCTTACCTCACTTTTTCTTAAAATTACACTTTGGTCCCTAAGGATAAAATATTTGTAATTTAGTCCCTGTGAGGTGGTTGGCTAGGATAGAGCCACTTGGCTTCCAATTCATGCATAATTATCCACTTGATTCCAAAAATCCCTTAATATAATTATGCAGTCCATTTCCTTGCTAACTTAGATAATATCAATACTGTATTTTTACTAAAACAGTATCGTCATATTGGACTGCAGTCCATAATTCATCTGCGTAAAGGATTTTTCTTAGGACTTAAAACCATTTAGTCCTTCATGTCCTCAACAATGAGCTTAAATTTTCCTCTAGGGTCGTCTTAAACCTTATTCTTGCTTAATCGTCCGTAATGACGGTTTTCTGCAGTATAGTTTCCATACCGATAAATTACACTGCAGTATCATCTTGGTCAAACTTGATCAACCTAAAGTCAACCTTGGTCAACTTTGACCGGAATAAAAATCATAAATTCCTGTCCTGTCCCTTTTCTCAAAAAGGCCTTATGCTTGACTAAGCAAACTATTGTTGAGTCTCGTAGCTAATTAAACGAGAACTCAAACATATACTAATATTTCATTTAGATCATGAGCTTTATATTTACTTACATGATTCGGTCTTAATTTCTCCTTGTATTTAAGGAAATTTCAAGTCATCAAAATTTAGGGTTGTTACAATTAAAGGACATTTAAAAAATAAAATAGAGATCTAACCGTTATGTTATTAAAGAATTCATGAATGAATTACTCAAAATTTAATAATTACCAATAATGGATTGTATTTATATGATATACAGGAAGACACATGTAATTGAGCAATAAATCCTCTGACATGAAATATTTCTATACTAGAGGGCAAAACCGGGACGAGGGTAGTTATAAATAATTGCAGTATTGTATATACGCAATGTACTATTATTAGGTAGTCATCCAACTGATCATCCATCTATTGTCTACATACATTTAACTATAGATGGATGATCAGTTGGGTGAGAGAAAACACGTTTTTATGTTGGGATGTGAAAGCACACTTTCAACAACCTGGAGTATATGAGATTTAATTTTTTTTTTTCAAAAAGAATATATATATATATATATATTATTACACAGTTGACGGTGACATATTTTCTTTGAGATTTTGTAGTGGATCAGTTTCGTGTTGGTTTTTGGTTAAAAAAGGGTTCGTCTAAGGTTTTTTTTAGTATTTCGTAAAGGAGTTTCGAGTCTCGAGTTTTTTTTTTTTTTTTTTTTTTTTCATAAGCAAATTTCGGTATTTTCATTATTATATCTATTGTTTTGTTGTTTTGTGTCTTTTTTTTTTTTTTTAATTTTCTGTTTAAATTCTTATAATAGTTAGACAATATATTATTTCACATGTTTAGAGTGCGCGCTTCAACCAGTGATTATAAATTTGGGATCATTAACAAATTATTTCTATATTGGGGCTGTGCATAGTTTGTATGTGTGGTTAGGATTACACCAGGATTAATCATATTATTTTTAATTAGTACCACATAAAATCACAGTTTTTTGTTATAAATAATCATAATATAGAAGTGATAATGAAATTGGCCTTTTTTAGTTCTTCAACCTACAGTCCAATGGTTAAATTCACTCTTTTTCCATTTACTTGAATTCAATGGCTTACATTAATCCACATGGCACATTTACTTTTTTCACATCTTTCACATCAAAACAACAAGTCATTTTTTTTGCTAACCACAGAAGGAAAATTTTTTTACTCTTCCACTCATACTAGATCAAGGCGACCGTTGATGATCAGTTTTGTATCTTTCCAGCTTTTTATTTTTTATTTTGGCTTGAATTGGATCTTTTCTTTTCAGCTTACTTGCAAGATATAATGATTCTGTAATGTTGGTCAACATAAAAGTAGTCCCTTTTAATCTTTCACAATTAAGTTATCAAACCGCTTATAATTGTTATTTAAATTTGTAGACCAAGAAAATCTTGCAATATGAGGCCATGCGTTTTTGTAGGCGCTCTAAGGAGGCAAGGCTCCCATGCTGCCGGTTAGCCAATACCTATAACTTGTTCATTCCCCCCCACCCCCCCACAAAAAAAAAAAAAAAAAAAAAAAAAAAAAAAAAAAAAAAAAGGAAAACAAACATCCTTCTACTTGTAAGACCTTTTATATATATTAGTTGTAGGGACGTGTCATGAGTTTAATCAATTTGTTAAATAAAAAATTAATTGTAAGATATTATGAGAAAATAGTTGTTCATCCCTAAAAAAAAAAGGAAAGAAAATAGTTGTTTAAAGAACATTGAGGAGAAAATATTTAAGTAGTAAGAATTGGAGAAAAGCTAATGAATTACATAGAAAGTTAATCAAGTGGTGCTATTTTAAAGAGTATAAAGAATAAAATATTATACATTTATAGCAAACATTATGAAAAAATAGTAGTTGGGAGTCTAAGATGGTCATAAAAAAAAATATTAAGTATGCTGAGAGAATTTTTTGAATGAAGTAAAGGAGAAAAATTTTAGCAAGTAAATAAAAGAAAGAAAGAAACAGAAAAGAGAAAGAATGAAAGAGAATTAAAAAGAAAAAGAAAAAAGAAAAATGAAGGAATGATATGTGTCAAAAGGTAGGAAGACCTTTGGCTTTTTATACATGTTAAGATAAGATATATATACAAACACACACACATACTAGCAAGCACAAACTGTAATATCCAAAAATTTTCACGAACTCATGATTTCTTGTATATAAGAAATCTAAAGTTTGTACTATGTGTTTATGTGCAATTGTATGAAAATTATGAACACTAATACAAAATTCATAATTTTACCAGTATAGGGTTGAGTTCTCGGTAAATTAATTACGAGACTCCATAATAGGCCTTTTAAGGAAAAAGGCATGACGGAATTTTATGAATTCATGATGGTCAAAGTTTGACCAAAAAGTCAAAGTTTGACTAGAATAAGTTAAAGGTTGATCAGAGTAAGACGGTACTGTGTTATGATAAGTAGTATGAAAAATATACTGCGAAAATCGTCTTTACAGGCGAGATAGTATAATTAAGTTTTAAAATCACCATAGAAAAATCAAGCACCGAAAATAGGATATTAAGGGCCAAAGGGCTTTAAATAAAAAGAAAAATTTTTATACAGTCCAACTATACACAGATAGATTTTGGACTGCAGTTCAGTATAACAGTACTGAATTGTACTGTGTATTAGTGAACACAGTATTGGAAATATCTGTGTAGCATAAAAATGGACTGCTTATTGGAGAAAATAGCCAAACAAGGCCTAAGGTGGATGACATCACCTTATCCTTTAATTATGACATCATAATTTTTAACAAAGCTTGGAAAGAAATCAAAACTTGGCTTCCAAGTCCACCTCTAATGGCCGGCCACATGGAGGGCTATTGACAAAATTTTGTGCAAATTGGTTTTTGCTCCAAGGACTTGCAAGAAAAAGGTGAACCAAAGATAATTGCAAAATGGTCCAAAATTTCACCTATAAATAGGCCAGGGGGGGGGGGGGGGGGCGGTTTTTGGCTGAAAAATGAGGGAAAAGTTGCCAAACTCTTGCCAAATTCTCCCTCAAAAATCCGGAATCTTAGGGTGAGCAAGAACCAAGAGAAAAATTTTGTGATTCAAGGGAAAAAAAGTGGGTTAGTGGTTGATTTTCCTCTACCTCATCAAGTAAAGGTTTTTTTGAAATTTTTGGTGCTTTTCCTAGCCTAGAGGCCGGCGGTTTTGGGGAGAAGGTAAGGAAAAATGTTTTTTGGATTTTGGTTGACTTTGATTCAAGAAAATACCAAGGGATCAACTAAAATTTTGGTGCAAAATCTAGGTGGAGGAACCGGTTATTGGAGCCAAGGTGGGAGGAAATTTTAAAAGCCAAAACCTAACCCTAAAATTTGGGGTTAATCAAGGTAATCATCCCTAAACCCTAAACCCTTTCCATTGAGCTTTCAATTTGAAATTTATTTGTATTTCAAGTTGAAAAATGTAAGAGCATAAGCTCAAAGTTATTTTATTGCTTTAGGTGGTGCTTGATTAGGTATTAAGGGGTGGTTTGATGTTTATATTTGTTATGAGCTTTAATTGTGCTTATGTTGAGTTGATGACTAGGGTTGCATGCTAGATGGATGATGAATAGTATGCCCCTTGTTTTTTATGTGCAAGCCGGTTCTAGAATCGCATGCTAGGTGTTTGATAAGTTATATGTCCCTAAATATGTTTAAGTTGTGCTTGGTTATGCACACTAAGTGTTTGATGTGATGAATGTTTATGTAATGTAGGTAAGAAGCCTGCAGCTTAAGTGGTGGGCTATGCGGACGATGCGGCGGGTGAAGGGCGGTGTGGGATACCACTACGCATAATTTTCCGCATTTAATTTTCAGAAAATATGTTAATATTTCCAAAGTAAATTATGTTTTGTTATGTGTATAAAGTTTGAAGACACGAGAAGGTATTTTCAGTTGGGTACGTATGGGTGACAAGATTTTCTCTATAAGATAATTTATGTGAATATGTTTTAAAGAAAAAAAAAATTTCTCAAATTTTCAAGCAAGTTAAGTACAAGTAAGCACGGTGTCGACCTGGCTTGGGAAGTCGGGGCGTCACACAAACACATTTACAATGAGACAAATCGACTACAATGAAATTTAGGAGGAGGAATCAAATAAATCCATAAGTGTTCTATAAAAAAAAAAAAAATGGATCCATAAGTGGACTACACTAAGTTACAACTTCTAAGTAATTATGCTGACTGGAAAATAACTCATTGGCACTTATATACCACTCAAAGTTCTTACTTCTTGCCGATATGAGACTCATCATTCTCAAAATAAAATAACTCTCTCATTTCAAACAAGCAAATTTTCCATTTTGAAAATGAGTATGCGATTTTAAACAGGCCCTTAGCCACAAAATTTTATTAACTGTGACCAAATCTTTTAGTCAAGATTTATAGTTTCAGAAACTTTTGGGGGATGGCTAAAACTTTATTTTTTTATTTTTTTTGTGACTAAAAATCTCATTATATTAGTCATAATCTTTGTGACTAAAAGTGACATTTATTCACACATTAAACAACTTGAGCTTAGACCATGGTTTGCCAAAAAAATCTCCGTTGCATGCATTCCAAAATGACCAGCATGCACGGTGGAAAGTTCAACATTTGACATCATCTAATATACACGAAAAAGGGGTGGCACATAGTATTTAGGCTTTTGGAAGTTCCCATGCAGACGTCGTCAATGGTTAACATTTGACGATAGAGAACATGCCTGCCTCCCTCCCCCAACCCCCCGCCATTGTCGCCAGAGACTCCCACGAGCATGCCCGCCTCACTGGTGACCATCATCAGTGTGTCTGCTGCCGCTAGCATGACCATCAGAATTTGAATACCAATTTTAGAATTTTGTTGCCATTAAGAACAATTTTGTTGGGTCTAGACGTGGAGCTCGTTAGATTTTTGTTTTTTTCCCTCTATTTAATTTTGTTTTTGTTTTGATTTATATCGGTTTCACTTTGTAGATAAGTTTGTGTTAGTTAAATTATTAAAATTGTGGTGATGGTGATTAGTAATTTTTTATTTTTGGGAAAGAAATTTGACATAGATTTTTGAGGGAATACGGGAGAGCAGATGGGACATGACAAAAGGTAAGATAACATAAATTGATCTCTATATTGAATTCATGCTTGCAATGTGTCGACCCTCCGGTCTTGTCTAGCTGCATAATCGATCGACGGTTCTTTTTCTATAGTTGGTAATGTTTTTTGCGGGCAAACAAGTGCTAAATATGGAGTCTAATTATTATCTGACACGAAGATACTAAGCGGATCAGTTAGGGATTTTACACATAAAATCGGATGTGCAAAATTTTCTTAATTAATATACGAACGCGCTGCTTTTAAGGGGTTTTAAAGAGATGTTAGAGGAAAAATTACAGGGGTAAGCAATTTTCTCTTGTAATTTTTTTCATTAATATGTAACTATAGCGACTAAAAGCAAATGTAATTCTCATGTTGAAGATGAAAAGTTCTAATATATGTATATTCCTTTTGCAATTTTATTGATTTCAATAAAATAGTAGAGCGTTTAATTCTTTAAACAAGCTATAGTTGGATAGGTGTAGCCAATTCATCCCTTTGTTCAGGCACTTGATTGGATATTCTAACGTCCCACTTCCTTTAACTATTAATTGAATTCCTTTTTTTTTTTTTTTAAGTGATCACATTAGCCTTCATCTTATTTCTATATGGTGCTCAATTTGATTAATCATCTCGGATTTCGGAAGGTTACTTGGTGATCGGTAGTCACTTACTAATGAGATTTTTGTTTTTGTTTTCTAACATGATAAAGGTTCGTGAAATCGAAAGAATTATCTACTGAGAACCTCAAGAAGCCATCAATAGATTATTGATGGTTACTAGAAGAAGCAGAGCCACCATTATCGGAGTGGAGGCCGTCCCAGTGAAAATTTTTAATTATTATTTCTAAAACATATATATATATATATATATATATATATTATTTGGCCCCGTTAAAGATTTATTCTCTATATAAATTGCCCTAAAAGTTTTTTTTTTTTTTTTTTTGATGTAGACTCCCGTTGAAATAGTAGGTTAGCTTCACTGCTGATTATTAGTGCTGGCGCGTGCGGCCTTTGCCGTCCGGTTACTGTGGCGCGTGTATCCAACGTACAGTAGTAGTGCTTCATTTGGGATGTTTGCCGCTGCAAGTTTTGTTCCGGAGCTCCTCCGGCCATTCTTCACACCATCCCGGCGTCGAGGGGCTCGGTCTTTTTCGGTTGGTTTTTGGGTTTCCTCTTGATTGTGCTTTTACTTGTTCTGTTTTCTGGTTGTAACTGGTTTCCCCACCTGCCCTTTGTTTGTTTTGGTGTACTTTTCCAGGATTTGGTAATCGTTGGAAGTTTGTGGGATGGCTAGGTTTGGTTTGGTGGGCGAAATTTGCTTCCGCTTCACCCTTGGTAGGAGCTGTGCTCCTTGTCTGGGATATGGGTGTGTTCCGGCATATCCCGAGTAGGTTGATGACCCGTGCTATATCCAATTGATTCTTAATGGTCATTGTACCATCTGAAGAATTCCTAGTCGTTTAATGGCTTTTCGGTGTTTGCCGTTCTAGTTTTGTCTCTGTGGGGCTTAGTCCCTTATATCTTAAGGACTTAGTCCCTTGTTTGTATTTATATTTCCATCCCTTTACGGGATTTGTCAATAAAATCTCTTTTCTCGTAAAAATAAAATAAAATAAAAAAAAATGTTTTCCATGATATAATCAGGTTAACAAGTGGTAACCAGTTGGGTACTGATTGTCGATGGGTTTCTGATTAGTAATCACTGTCGCCGGCTGGTAATCACTGCCATTGGCTAGTAGTAACCAATTAGTTACTAAATAGTAATCAGTTGATTTCCCATCTGTAACTATTGTAACCGACGAGTAACCAGTTGGATACCAAATAGTAACTAGTTGATTGTCGACTGTCGGTGGGTTTATGATCGATAACCAAATAGTAACTAATTGGTTACTGACTGATAACCACGTGCCACCGGTGGATAACTAGTTGATTACCAACTGCCGGCAGGTAACCAATTGATAACCACCGACGTTGATGAGTAACCAGCTGGTTACCATTTAGTCTCAAACTCTGGTTGCTGGTGCCGGTCGCTTGAATATTTTAATAGAGTATATATTACATATTTTACTAGAATATTTTCAGTTTTTAACATGGATAGCCGGATGTCTCCGACTCTGACTATAGATGCTAGCCGCCATGATGTTCTAGTAGAATACACTACATATATGTACTCTACTAGATTATTTTTCAGTTTTTAATATGGATTGGACGCTGGTCATAGAATATTTTTATAAAATATTTTACATATTCTACTAGAATACTTTGGATATTCTACTAAAATATTTTCGTTTTCTACATGGATAGTCGGATGTCTCCGACTCCAGTTACCGGTGCAAGTCACCAAATTATTCTAATATAATATTTTAAATATTATACTATAATACTTTCAGTTTTCAACATGGATGGTCCAATGTCTCTGACTATGATCGCCGACGTATTTTCTAGTAGAATATCCGACATGTTCTACTAGAATATGTTTTTGTTATAAAATTGTGTTTTTATTTAGTAAACTGTCAAAAAAAAAAAAAAAAAAAAAAAAGGTTTTTTGTTATCACATTGAGCTAATTATCAAAAACTTGACTGAAATTTCCATAACTTGAATTGATTGGAAACCATAGTTACTTGTATTGATTTCACCATCTACATCACTCTAAGAAAAGCATCTTTAATTTGATATGAATTGTATTTGAATAGTATTTGGTTTTTGATCAACAGATCAATTCTGATAGATTTAATAAAGAAATCTTATTTCAAATGGTTGAATGTTGTATCTTTGTATTGCCGGATCTTCTTCATCAGTGAACCAAGGAAATTAACAAGGCATATTATTCGTTCATGTGGTATAATAATCAGTTAGCTTCGATAATTAGTCGTTTAGTTTTTTTTTTTTTTGTGTGTGCTGGGGGGGGGGGGGGGGGGGGGGGGGGGGGGAGGCGAGAGGATTTTATCTTCTTAATCTCCATGCCAATGATATCATATATATTCACTGTCTGCACTATAAGCTTAATTGGGAGATAATAAATGACAAGAAATATTACTTTCAACCCTTTAGTGTTTATTAATTATCTAGGTAGAGGGATATATCACAAAATTAGTAAGCCAACTATCACTTATTTTTTTTTGTTTAGTTTTTTTTGTTTTTTTTTTTTTGTTTTGTTTTACATGGATCACGTCATCAAAAACAAATAAAGCTTAACTAGGAATTAGAAAAACAAAAGTTGAAGAGAACTAGTAACTTTATTCATGCTAACTATATTTTAAACATATTTTAGCAGGCGTTGACTCGCTAGCTATATAGCTAATTAAGTAGTAGTAAAGCTAAAAATACCTCAATATTAAAATTAACTAACCATAGTAGGTAATTAAGTGGTGTTAGAGGGTGCAAGCCTCAACTGAAGATCAAGATCAAGATGATCATCACTAACTCCTTGATCATGATCATAATTGACTTCTTCACCAAAACCTTTTTCATAACCAATTACTCTTGGATCAAGTTCAAAATCATCATGATCATGAAAAATACCATTATCAATCTCCGGCTTTGCCCCGCCGTCATGATGCAAGCTGCTAGCGGTACCACCGTTGCCGACGCTGCTTGTCGATGGCCGTAAAGTTGAGCTAATTGCGTCGGCTTGCACGGCACCGGAAGTCCTATTGCTAGCCACTGCAAAAATATAGTATGGCGGGGATAGACGAGGAGGACGACGAGCTAGATGACCTTGGAATTCAGCTCGGAGTTTCGCAAGCTTCCTCTCGGACTTGTGAGCGTTTTGGTGTCCTCCCAATGCTTGAGAAGTCGCAAACCCTTGGGAACAATAGTCGCACTTAAATCTCTTGCTCGTTGTGTAATTACTATTACTTATTGTTATAAATAGTGAGGGCATTTGGATGTCACAGCTTGTCACAGGGAAACCAAACAGCTTCAAAGCTTTTGAAGATGATGAGTGTTTTTTCCGTCTTCTTACATCCTCTGTAGAGAAGTTGTTTGAGGATGCGATGATGAAAAACTCATGATGTTAATGTAAAAAATATACCTAATATGTAGATATATATATATATATATATATGTGTGTGTGTGTGTGTGTGTAACACACAAAACCCTAAAAGAATTTTTATTTTTTTTTTTTTTTTTCTTTTTGGAGGGGAAACCCTAGGAGGTTTTGGGTGATATAAAAATTAGAAGACATGAAGTTCAAGGGTTGTATATCTAGATGAGAGGAGAATTAAGAAAATAATACGGAAATAATTATTAAGTAACCAAGTGCACAAAGAGTACTCATGACACTAAGATCTAGGGCATAGCTATATAGTAGTTTTACTATATTCGTTAGCACTTTTTATTGGATAAGCGACCCTCCACACTACCAGGGGCCAATTAATTAATTATTATTATCTGGGAGAAATATATATATCACATGTAGCCTGAAAAGGCAAGTTAACTAATTAGTATATAGGTAGTTGTTATATTGGAAAATTTATATGCAGATGATTACTTTCCTAATTAATTAGTACCTTAATTTAGTAGTTTGGATTGGATTAAATCAATTTTTTTAAAAAGATTAAACTAATTTTGTTCTTGAATTATTAAATACAAGTGTTCGCTTTCGGAAGGAAAAATCCTACGAAAATGCGTTTCAAAAAAAATATCAGTAAAAAATTGGTTGAAACATCAATATCTGGAAATGCGTAGTGCAATTTGTACAAATTTTTAAGAAAATTCAGGATATTTTGTATCAAATATCATAGACTTTCGGATAAATATCAAAATCTTTTACAATTATGTATTTATATTATCTAAAATTTTTAATTATTTTGAAATATTTCAAGTTGCATCAACTCCTAACTGAGGCTCTTCATGTCTAGTATCCCTACTCGTGATTTTGATAACTGTAACGGATGTGGAGTTTCTTTATTTTTATCCGAATACTACCACCATCTCAGGCAAAAAATTTGAAAAATTCATAGTTTTCCATTCGTGAAAAACAGTGGGAAGATATAAGCAATCTATATGTAACATGTTCAGGGTTATATTTTACACTATCAAAAAACATCAAATGGTGCCAATCTATATAATTACCTAAACTCCCAATCACATTTGAGCTCGAGTCTCATAAAACTTCTTTTTGATATTAAATATTTAATATTTATTATGTTTTATGTAAATTTGTTCATTATGTATCATTTAAATATTCATTCTATCTTAAAATGTCATATATATTTTAAAACAAAATTTTTATAAATTATGTTATCGTAATTTTCTTCAGTATTTTTACCGATGTCGATATTTTAATTTTTCTAAAATTTCCACTTAAATTAGAGTCCTGATATCTATTTTCACTTCTACCGAAATCAATATTTTCATCCTTATCTATATTATTTTACAATGCCTGTCGAACTATTCATCAAATGTTCTTCTGCAAAAAGAAGAGTGGAGTTGTTTGTTGAATATGAAGCTAAAAATTAGGCAGTGCCATCTCATCGACACAAATTAATTTATGTCCCTAGCCAAAAGTTAAAATATGAATGTAAAGGAGTGATAATAATAGAAGTAAAGGACAAAGTACATTTATGGTTCGTAGGACGCCAGTCTGGAAGATGGTATTTTCACCATCTGGATTTTTAAAATCTTAATTTTACGTCAAATGTTCCGCTCTTCCATTTTTAAAAAAAGTCAAATTTTAAAATCCCATAACTTTTCTCGTTTTCAATCAAACTAAGATGATTTTTATGTAAAATACTCCCAACGACGAGTACAATTAAGACAAGATCTATTTGTATTATTTTTTCCCCGAATACATTTCAAATTTTTACATAATTTCTATATTAATAATTTTATCAAAAGTTTTCTTCCCAAACACACATTTTCAATCTAGCTTTCAAAACACTATCTCTAGATGTCCCCCAAACAGACCCTAGATTTAATAGTATTTTTTTTTCAGTAGATTAGTACATTTTGTACTTGTTTAGTAATATCAAATTCCGATTTTGCTATAGCATGAGCATGAGGACTATTAGATTCCCTTTAGTTTGTAGACATTCGGCACAACATAAGGACAATCAGTTTGTACTTTGGAGTGCCCCAATGACCATGGAGTACTATCTGCCTAGAAAATATTCTTGTTAATTTTTGCACCATTAACCAAAAAAAAAAAAAAAAAACAAAGTATCAAATTTTTGCAAGAAGTTTAGTTTGTAATTTGTTTTTTGTAGGGTGTCCATGGGTTTCATGTACAATTAATATCTTAATTTTGTTCGTATATATATATATATGTGTGTGTGTGTATTTGAATATTTAAATATAATTATAGAGTATCCAGCTATATATATATATATATATATAATAGTTATAGAGTAGTTGCATACTTTGATATGAATTTGGTTATAATTATATCCCTCCAATAATGCTTCTATTGTAGATATACTCTCTCTATATAATTAGTAAAGTTTTTGTTTTCATTCTTTCTCCTCTTTATTTAAGGATCTGATATGAGACATCTAACTCTATTTCTAAAATATCTTTACAATGACGTCCATCATTTTCATAAAACCTACAATAGTAACCTTGATTACATTCAACAAATTTTACTTACATTGGTTGAACTCGACGATCATTGAGTTCACTTTTTGTTCATCCAGTTGGTCTCATACACTTTCTTTTTCTCTCTCGCTGCTCCCAAGTATATCTCCGGTCCTATAATAATATTCTTATCTAATCATGACAAATGTGTCATTTCACTAATTGGATTATGAATTTTTAGTAGTGAAGAATTAAGCTTTTTGGCTCACATGGTTTAAATCTAAATTTTCTATCTCAATTTTTGTCAATTTCTTGAAAATCAACAAAATTCTAATTTTTAAAAAGTCAACACAAATTTTAATATAAAAATTTCATACATCAAATGCAAGCAAAGACTTCGTTAGCCCAAAGAAGGAGTTATTATAGGATAATGTTCATAAATATTTGTCAATATTGATGGGTGCAAAGGAGATAGTACTATATACTTTTGCAATAACACGGAAATCCGCAACACGCCATTAAACGACGAATGCTGTATAGTTTGAATCGTGATGCAAATAATGATATAATTGAAAAGTGACTGTCGGCTACACAGTTAATATTGGCCCACACTTTATTATATTGGTCAAGACTCAAGAGTACTGTATAAAATCCACCTTTTACCCAAAAGAGGAAAGATATAGTACTAGAGACACCACTGCTATAATTTTTCATGCTAGTACGATGCCTCAAGAAAGTTTCTAGATTCGATGGTCTCTCTCGGCAAATGACAATTGAGTTCTTCACCTTTTCTTCTTTTTTTTTTTAGTTAATTTTTTTTTTTCTTTTCCTAAACAATCATGATATGTTTACTTATCAATATATATTAAATTATTATCTTAGCCTTAGATTATTTGTAAAATTTTTTATTAAAAGTACCCAAAAGTTATAATTACAACTATTACTGATTATTTATTTTCCTGAAAACTAATTAATTATCCTAATTTTTGTTAACTTTGTTAATAAATGAAAAATGAATTTATTAGAATCAAATAACATGTATTTATTTTTGCTACATTTTTTACTTATTTTAATTCAAGTTTTTATACTCTTATGATTTTTAAACAAAAAAAAAAAATACATAGGTAGAGTTATTATTGTCTTAATATTATAATGATTAGTTTAATTATGATTAACAATATAAATAAATATGCAAATTGAACTTTTTTTTATTTCGAAAACATAATTATGAAGCGATATAAAAGTAAATGACAACAGTTTATTTCGATTCTCTATTTAAGTAACACATGAATTAGATTTGTAGTAACTCCAAATTCAAATCCTAAAACCAAGTAAATAACTTATTTAGATTCCGAATTCTTACTCCAAATCCTACTCCAATTACTTTATGTTTACTCCAATTACGTGTAAGTAACCACACCATCAAGTTATTCATTTAACTTCAACATGCAGCAGAGCCAACCTTCTAGTTTAAAAGGGGGCATATACTAGAATTTTTGTTGGCTTATTTATCTTTTTGTATATGAGTACTAATGAACTTATAGATTAAGGTCTAAAGTTTTTAGTGAACGCTGACATGAAATAACTGATTTTAAGTGTGGATAAAGTGAAAAAGTTATCAAAATTTACCAGTTTAAAAAGAAAGAAAAAGAAAAAAGCTGTTGAAATGTGGCTCACAAATTTGTAATGAGGCTTTACAATTAAGAGCTATTCACAAAGTTGTAGCAAAAGTTCTGTTACTTATGAGCTAAGAGATGAGAGTTGCACACGGAAAGATACACACAAAGTTGTAGTAAAGTTTTACTTTTGTTGTTCATTGTGCTTGCCACCCCTCTAATTAGGTGGCCTTGCAACCTTTTGGATAAACTAGGAATGGGCACAAGATCCATCATAATTAAACCCCTCCAATCCATCCTAAAAAATTAGGATATCCTATGTATTAGGTTGGATTAGGATGGTTTTTTTTTTTTTTTTTTCATCGATCCAATTGAATGGAATTGGATTTGATTGGATTGGATATTAATTTTAAAAATTCAATAAAGAAATCCAATACTCATATTCCTAATATATATATATATAAATAATTATGTGCATACTATATACAATTAAATTTCTTATGTTTTTAACATGTTCCCTTTGACCTTTTTTTTAATTTGGCCTTTCTTTTAGATATAAAACATTAATTTTTCTCTCACAATTCAATACCCTTTGACGTCATATCATTTTCTTTTCTCCCATGTTTCACTAACTCTAAAACATCCCTTTGTTTGCTCCATCGAAGACCCATGGGTCACTGTCAATTGTCGAGTTCCATGTCATCTTATCTTCTCTTTGTGTCATTGTCAAGCTCACTATGTGTAAGGAGTGTGGATTTGAGATATTATTTTTCTTTACTGCTATGCTGGGGGTGATTTTGATTTATGTTATGTATAATAAAGGGATGATGGATGATTAATTGGTGTTATAAAAATGTGACTTGTCATTTTGATTAAGTTTCATGAAATTTAGCAGGTTTTAATAAGTTCTTAAGAAAGTTTAACAAATCATCCAATCTAATCCAATCCAATGGATTTTGGACTAGATTGGACCGGATGATGAAATACAATAGATTAGATTGGTTGGATCTGAAAGAGTTTTTCATAATTGGATTGGATAATGGATAGAAAAAAAAGAGGGAAGGGGGGGGGGGGGGGGGGGGGGGGGGGGGGGGGGGGGGGGGGGGGTGTTAGTTTCGATCCATTGTCCACCCATAAGAGAAACCCATAAAAATTGAGAGTTCTTCTTATCTCTTAGCTTCATACATGGAGAATT
>VYVB01000690.1:0-79147 GCA_009761775.1 Ficus carica | reverse complement strand
TTTCGCCAATATTGCCGGAGACATTGACGGAGAAAGAGGGGCCACTACCGAAGAAGATAATCATATCTCCCAACGCTTCAACCTTACCAAATCGTATTGCTCATTGACCAAAAAATCGTAAGACTTCAAAAATGTATACGTAGATGCAGGGATCTGTAACGACCCCTAGCACAGGCCGTTACCGTACATACATACATACATACTTTTCGTACTTTCACACTTCGTAAGCAGCGGAAATTTTTTTTTTTTTATACGGTGCGACACACACGAAAGCGTACGTAAAAAAATTAACGTAACTAAATACGGTTGTTTGGGCATAATATAAAACACATAAATAATTACATAATTATCAAAACGCGTAGCGGTATAATTTCCCACATTTCACAGTTCGCCCACACGCTCCACCATCTTGTATCAACAGTTGCTGGCAGGTTGCTTACCTACAGCATAGACGTAAGACAGTGAGCTTTCGTCAGCAAGTACAACTATTAAAACCGCGACACAAACAATTACCATCATAACTTAACTTAACATAACATAATTATGACGTAGCTTATCATACATATGCATGAGCCATTTATGCTTCTTATGCTTTCCTTATCCATTCATAACTTACTTTCTTAGCTTATCTTAACATATGGGCCCCATAACATAAGTGTCTGTACCGGGCGCGCAACTAGGAGTGGTTGGGGCGGCCAGTCCATTTCCAACTCAAACCATAGTCCAACCCGACCTAACGCGGCTCGGTACGACACAGGCAGCTGCTTGCCATTATAACTTTCATTGTTTTCATACTTGATCTTGTTCTTGTAATTGGTGAACATGCTTCGTGATGTTTCACACAATTAAATCATAGTCCTTATCTTAAGCATATCATAGTCTTAAAATGTTTCTAACATTTTTCATAACATTTCTTAGCACATAATCATGGCATACTTCTTTTCATAACACACAGCATATAACATTTCATACACATCGTATATGACTTTTCATAGCACAAAGCATATGACTTTACTTTACACATAGAATAAAACATAGCATATTTCATAACATTCCCTAATACATAACATTTCCTAGTACATAACATTTCCTAACACATAGTATCTTCCATACATTTATCATCATACTTAGGCAGTATACACAACAAAGCCTATGCTGTAGGCGGAGTTGTACTTACCTTATTCGCGTTTGCTGTGTCCGATGTCGCTGTAATATCCAAAAATTTCACGAACTTATGATTTTCTTGTATATAAGAAATCTAAAGTCTGTATATGTGTTTATGTGCAATTGTATGAAAATTATGAATACCAATACAAAAATTCATAATTTTATCATATAGGGTTGAGTTCTCGATAAATTAATCACGACTCCATAATAGGCCTTTTAAGGAAAAAGCATGACGGAATTTATGAATCATGATGGTCAAAGTTTGATCAAAAAGTCAAAGTTTGACCAGAATAAGTCAAGGTTGACCAGAGTAAGACGGTACTGTGATATGATAAGCAGTATGGAAAAAACTGTGAAAAACCGTCTTTACAGACAAGATAGTATAATTAAGATTTAAAACCACCATAGAAAATCAAGCACCTAAAATAGGATATTAAGGGCCAAAGGGCTTTAAATAAAAAGAAAATTTTTATACAGTCCAACTACACAGATAAATTTGGGACTGCAGTTCAGTATAACCGTACGAATGTACTGTGTATTAGTAAACACAGTATTGGAAATATCTGTGAAGCTTAAAAATGGATTGATTATTGAAGAAAGAGCCAAACAAGGCCTAAGGTGAATGACATCACCTCACCTTTTATTTTTACATCATAATTTATTTTTTTAGCTTGGAAAGAAATTTTTGCTTGTTCACCAAGCATATGGCCGGCCACCTCACCCTCCCATTGTGTAATTTTTAATTTTTAGGGGTCAAAATAGGATTAGTTTTACTCCAAGGATTTATGAGCAAAAGTTGAACCAAAATATTTGCAAAAAGGTCCAAAATCTCACCTATAAATAGGCCACAAGGGGGGTCGTTTTTGGTCCAGAAATTCAGAAAAAGCAGCCAAATTCTGCCCATTTTCCCTCTCCAAAAATCAGCAATCTCAAGGGGTGATTGAGTGAAGAAAAAAATTGAGAAACTTAGGGGTTTTGATGTTTGTAGTCTTCGGTTTCCCCTAGCAAGTTCAAGCAAAATTTTGGCAGTTTTTTGGGCCCAATTTTGGGCCAACAGCCGGCTGCCAAGGGAAGGTGAGTGAGTGAGAAAATTTGGATTTAAGAGTGCTTAGTTTAGGTGCAGCAGCCACCAAGAATCAGCCAATTTTGGTGCCAATTGGTGCAACAAAACCGGCCTTGGGTGGTGTCCTAGGAGGAAAATTTTTGTGACCAAACCCTAGCCTCAATTTCTTCAATAAATCAAGGTAAACCATTCTAGACCTTAATCTCTTCAATTAAGCATTCAATTTGAAATTTACATATATTTCAAGTTGAAATTGTAAGAGCATAAGCTCATTTATTTTGTGCCCAAAGTTAGGAATCTAGGTTGTGCTTGATCTAGAATTAGGGGTGGTTGATTTGTATGTGCATGCTTGCTTTAATTTTCTTAATTTGCATGCTAAATACTAGTTTATTATATGTCCCCAATCTGCCCTAGTGTTGGTGAAGATATTTTGTGCAAGGTTGCTAGAATTAATTAGTATGCTTGTTAGGTTTTGTGCAACCGAAATCATGCACTTAGTTGATCCAATATCAATGGTTTGCATGGTGATGTTAGAAATTGTGATTAAAGAAAATTTACGCTAGAAAAACTGCTGTGTGTATTAGAGCTCCCGCGGTGGTTGGTTGAGCTAGATTCCACGTCTAGGATGTAAAACGAACTCTAAACCGAAAACTGCCAGGTTCGGGTGGATCCGACCAGTTTTACGGCAAGCCGATTTTGAGGCCTTTAGAGGCCGAATTTGGAAAAACTTAAAACACGAAAGTTGCTCGGAACAGTTTTCCTAGGGTTTAACACTGACGGATTTGCAAAATGAGGCTCCAATGGCCTCCGTTTTTACGAAAATCCGAGGCTGATCTGCCCAGACCTAGTCTACACGTCCAGTAAGTTTCAAATTAAAACTGACAAGAATCCAAGCAAACTGGGTTTTTCAAAACACAAAAGTTTTGAATTTTTCAAGAGCAAGAACTTTCATGAAGACAAGTTTTTCAAATTCAATCTGGATTTTTAAATACACCTGAACTATAAAAACTGTGCATAAGAGCAAGAAATTCCTGCACAGGATTTTCTAAAAACATGCAGAAAAACTGTATTTTTGCACCAACACCACTGTTTTGACGGTGAAAACTGTTCTAAAGGCAGTTTTCAGCCTTTAATGATTTTTATAAAGTCACACTTTGAAAACTACGAATTTTAAGTTAAACAAAAGATTGTTGTCAAATTTTTCAATTTGGATTTAAAAGCCAAAGTATAGTAACAAGAGGTTGACGGATAGTAACCTAGTAAATGATCAAGGCAGTGTGGGGGACATATAACTAGAATGTTGGAAAGGTTACCAACATTTTATAGGATCCTTATCCTATGTTCTTTTTTAATAGCAGGAAGTAACCTGCAGTTGCGATCTGAGTTGAAGCAACAAAACCCGGAAACATAGCATACCAGGCAAGTATCAAACCTCACCTACAGTATGAAAATAGTAAGACTATTTTCAAGTATACTATATTTTCAATATACATGCTATGTTGTGCTATGATATGTGATGCCATGATGTGTGAGCTATGCTATGCTATGATATGCTAAGTTATGTTATGACATGTTATACCATGTTTACAAAAATGCCATGTTTACAAAAGTGCCATGTTTACAAAAATACCATGGTTTCAGAAATGCCATGTTTTCAAAAATACCATGGTTCCAGAAATGTCATGTTTTCAAGAGGCCATGTTATGGCAAATGTTGAGTATGATATGACATAGTGACATCATGATGCATGTTCACTAATGTTAAACCACATGGTAAGATGAGACAAGTAAGGTGTCGTACCAACCTCCGTGATCGTGGAGGCTACATGTTTCAGTTGTAATATTTACCTTCCGTGATCGTGAAGGGTTCAGTTTTAATTCCCAGAACTGTTAGGGCCCTTGCAAACCCTAGCTTTGTCTGGAGCGCGCGCTTTTGGTACGTACACTATGGGCCCACATGTTGAGACAAGATAATAAATTTGAGTCTATAATGAAACATAAGACATTCAATCAATCATAATGGTTCATGCATGAGTTTCGTGATGATTGGCATGTTTCTTTTTAAAGATGTTTGAAATATTTTGTGAGATTATATTTGAACTTGCTGGGCGAAAGCTCACTCTTATATTTCATACTGTAGGTAAGAAGCCTGCTTTAAGCGGTGGGCTATGCGGACGATGGCGGTGGTGAAGGGCGGTGTGGGATACCACTACGCATAATTTTCCGCATCCAATTTTCAGAGAATATGTTAATATTTCAAAAGTAATTATGTTTTGTTATATGTACGAAGTTTGAAGACTTAAGATTATACTTTCAGTTATAGTATGTATGAATGACAAGTTTTTCTCTACAAGATAACTTATGTGAATATGTTTAAAAAAAAAAATAAAATTTAGTCTCAAATTTTCAAGGAAAGATCAAGTAGTATGGTGTCGACCTGGCTTGGGAAGTCGGGGCGTCACAGTTTGGTATCAGAGCGGTATCCTGCCAGCCTACTTCACTTCGCCTTACATCGCTTCTGCAACGGCCCAAGTAAGTTATGTTATTTTTTTTTCTTCTTACGATTAGAATTAGTTAAGATTTTATGTACGTAGTAAGTATCTTCTTTCAACGGCCATGCTGGAAAATGTTGGACACAGGGATGACGTTGGGTGGTGCCTTAGCTTGATGGTGGCAATTAGGTGACGTACGGAAATGATGGGAAAGTTTCATATCTTCCCAACTGTTATGGTTATGTACTCCTGTTGTTAAGGAGATATGAACAAGATCATGATGAATTCAGATATGTTCATGTTATGCTTTATATGGAAAGAAGATTATGGTTCTATATAAAAGAGATGATTTTTATCAATTGTATAATAAGAAGCTAAGTTTATTTCCTTATTTTCCGTATAGAGCCATGCCACCAAAGCGTAGAAGAGCACCGATCCAAGACGTTGATCTGCGGCCCCTGAATGAGCTAAGGCAAAGATGTTAGCCCAACAAAGAGATAGGGGGGCTTAGAGCTCAGTTAGCTTAGCAGGGACCTCCTGATGCTGAGGTACCCCAGCACCTGTGAATCAGCCTGCTGCACCGGAAATTCCTAATGTTGACCCGGTGATTCCAGAGAACCCCATAGCCCCCGAAGTACCTGTTGTACCTGTAGCTGTTCCACCAGCACCTCTGGTTTCGAACTCCGGAAGAACTATATGATAGATTTCGGCGCATGAAGGCACCGGAATTGAGGGTCCACAACCCAATTGAGGCAGACAACTGGTTGATTGACCTCCAGGTTGCCCAAATTTCCTCAGACTCAACGACCAGGAGAAAGTCCTTTGTGCATCCTTTATGCTAAGAAAAGATGCTCGCCTCTGGTGGGAAACAGTCCAGGTCCAGCGAGATTTTACTGAGATAACTTGGGAGGACTTTGTGGAGAGTTTAAGGAGAAGTACTTCAACACGAGGTCATGGAGGCTCAACAAGACGAGTTCGATAAGTTCCGCCAAGGAAATCTGTCGGTAGCCGAAGCCGTCAAAAATTTGAGCAGTTAGCACGTCTCTCCCTCACCTCATCAGTTCCGAAAGGGACAAAGTAAGAAAAATGATGAGGATGTTTCGCCCGGACTTAGCAGTGGTAATTAGCAGTGGCCCCCATCCACCACTCACTGTTGCTGAATGTGTCAGCAGGGCAATTCGAGCTGCGTACTGGGTAGGACAAAACAAGGAGCAACGGGCTAAGTTTTTCCAATAGAAGAGGGAAGAAAATGTAATAACTAAATTTTTACGACCTTACGTTCTCTTGTAAAGAAACTTGAGTTATGTTCTAAAGGTATTTATGAAAAACCTGAGATAAGGTTTTTTATTTGAAATTATAAGTTCTCACGATATTATGAGACTTAAAAATGACTGCTTATCAAGTATGTATCATTTTAAGAAAAAGGGATAGAAAATTTCACGTTTGCATGGCCTTGCATGGTGGTCAAAGTTTGACCTAAAAAGTCAAAGTTGACCCAAAAAGTCAAGGGTTGACCAGAAAAGTCAACCATATGATGATACTGTTTTATGGACGAGCAGTATGGAAAATATACTGCGAAAAACCATTTTTTTTTCAGACAAGATGTTAAGATTAAGATTTAATATCACCCTTGAAAAATCAAGCACATAAATTAGGGTATCTTGGGTCAAAGGGCTTCAAATTATAAGAAATTTTTATACAGTCAAATTTTATACAGATAAATTTTGTGCTGCAGTGTGACAAATAATGTTATTAACAAGTTAACAGTATTGAAAATATTGTGTTAACAAAATTTGGACTGCCTATCAAGAAAAAGGCCAAACAAGCCCTAATGGTGATTACCTCACTACCTTTTTGATTAATGACATCATTTTGGTAATTAAGAAAAAAAAAATGGATAATCATGGACCCTTCTAGAGCATGAGGTGGCCGGTTGGTATGGGTCAAAATAAAATTAATTTTGTCCCAAGGACTTGTAGGAAAAGGTGAACAAAAGTTATTTGCTAAGAAGTCCAAATTTTCACCTATAAATAGGCTAAGGGGGGGGGGGCGGTTTTTGGGCTGAAAAATTAGAGAAAACAGCCAAGCTCTTGCCAAATTCACCTCAAAAAAATCCGGAAATTGGGGAAGAGAAAGGAGTGAGAAAAATCAAAAATTTTCTTGGGGTTTTGTTCCTAAGGGTTCGGATTTGAACTAGGAGAAAAGCTGAAATTTTTGGTGCCATTTGTAGGTGTGGCCGTGAGCCAAGGAGCTAGGGGAGGAAGAGATTTTGTGACCAAAACTTGACTTTGGTTTAAGGTAAAAATCTAGAGCCCTAACTCTCTTATTTAATTCAAATTTAAGGATAAAAGGTAGTTCAATTTGGTTGTAAGGACATAAGTCCATTTTCCATTTTATGCCCTAAGTATGTGGTATGTGCTTGATTTGTAGATCTAGGGGTGTATGGCTTGAATTCTTGCATTGTTTGTGTTTATTTATGATGAATTTTCATGCTTGATGCTTAGGGTTGTATGTCCCTAGTTGGTCCGAAAATCTGCCCTTAGGCAGTGCTTGAAGCATGCTAGTTTAGGGAGCCAAGTTTGATGCTTGTATGTGATGTATGCAAAAAGTTAGGGTCAATGCAAACCTAGGCTTAGAGCTTTTGGATTTGGTTTGCATGGATTCAATTGGATAGTTTACGAGTTCATGTGGGACGTTAGAAGCGCTGTGTGTTTGCCATGTAGGCTCCCGAAGTGGTCGGTCGAGGTAGATTTTACGAAATAGGACGTAAACCGGACTTAACAACCGAAACTGCCAATTCGGATTCGAAACTGGCCAGTTTCGGGAAAGTAAAAATTAGAGGCCCTTAGAGGACGAATTGGGTAAATCGAAACAACGAAAGTTGCTCGGAATGATTTTTCCTAGAAGACTTCACGGGTAGAATCCAAAAATGAGGCTCCAATGGTCTCCGTTTTTATAAAAATCCGTGGCTGGTCTGCCCAGACCCAGTTTACAGGATCAGCCAGTTTCAAACAAAAACTGACGCAAGTACAAGCAGAACTGGATTTTTCGTAAAACATGAAAGTTTTAGCATTTTTCGAGAGCTACAACTTTCGTGAAGACAAGTTTTTCAAATTCCAAATGGATTTTTAAATTGGTATTGTTTTATGAAGAGTGTGCAGGGAACCGAAAACCTGCACATAAGTTTACAAACAGTTTTGAAAAAACTGTATTTTTGCTTAAAACTGTTCCAAAGGCAGTTCTCACTCTTAAACGACCTTTATAAGATTTTTTTTGAAGATTGGAATTGTTACAAAAAGTATTAAAGGGATTTAAAGTTAAATCTCAAAATGGTAAAAGGATAAGAAAATAAAGATTTTTAAGATAAAATTTGTAATCAAGCCGATTACGGACAATAACCAAGGATAATACCTGAGTTACCGGGCTTAGCCCCAAAGCCCAAGTTTTTTTTAGAAACCCAGCATTTTGACAAAGACTTAGCCCAAGGGATTATCCAACGTAATCTCTTAAGAAATAAGCAAAGAATGATTTCTCCCAACGGTAGGATAACTATTTGTTTTTTTTTTGTGACCAAACCAGATATCTAGTATCGGGGACATCAACTAGAAATTCGTAGGCATGTTGGTTAGGACTCCAACACTGCACAATGAGAATTGGACTCTTACCTATGTCCCTATTCAAGCAGGAGAAGCCTGCAGCTGTGCCCAGTAAGAGAACAGCATCAAGAGGGACATAGTAAGAGAGGTAAGTGCAACTCCGTCTACAGCATAGGCTTTTTGGTTGTAACATGATGTATGATGCAAGGTATGTTATGTGCTATGATTTGAAATATCAAATAGATGGCATGACTAATATATGATTACAAGTTATATTCATGTGACATCATGAAGTATGTTCACAAATAATAAGAACAAGGTCAAGATGACAAATAAGTATGATGGCAAGCGAGCTTGCCTGTGACGTACCGACCCGTCCAAGGTCGGGTAGGACTGTGGATTGAGTTGGAAATGGATTGGCCGCCCCAACCACTCCATAGTTGCGCACCCGGTACGGTCACTCATGATAAGGGGCCCATAAGCAAGTTAAGGAATGAAAGTATGTTAAGAAAGCATGATAAATAAGCATAATGAAGCATAATTGGATCATGCATGATTAGAATATGTTAGGACATGCTAAGCTAAGTTTATAATTGTTTGTCTTATGGATAAAATAGTTGTACTTGCTGAGCGAAAGCTCACGCCTTATGTCTATACTGTAGGTAAGCGACCTACTGGCGATTTTTGATACAAGATGGTGGAGTTGGCGGGGCAACTGTGAAAGAAGGGATAACCCGCTACGTCTTCTGTAAGTTATGTTTAATATTTTATGTTCATGTTATTCCAAACAGTACTCCAGTAGAAAAAAAAAAAAAATTTCTACTATATTTGTTAAGTAAATAAGTATGTAAGACAAGTTAAGTATGTATGTATGTACGGTAACGGTCCGTGCTAGACGGGTCGTTACAGAGTTGGTATCAGAGCGGTTCCCTGCTACCTGATTTCACAGTTCGCCTGCCATCGCCACTATCATTGTAAGTTAAAGTTAGTTTATGCGTAAATATTTATTATGTGAATTTGGTATGTAGATTCATCGACATGGATCCGGATCACGTAGATGCAGACGAGAGGCTATATCATCTTTTTACGAGGCACATCCGTTATCATTTGATGGTACCAGTCCCACGATATCTTTGGGAGCATGGTTGTATCACATGGAGCTAGTTTTCCGTACTGGCCATATCCCGGGTCGCTTGCAGGTTTAGTTGGGTAGTCGATGTTTGACTGGCGACGCCCGTATTTGGTGGATATCAGTAGGGGAGCCACAGCTACCCAGCCAGACTTGGGTGCATTTTCGCTCACTGATGGTTGGACGTTTTGGACCGATACTGGATTACGGGCCAAGAGCGCCTCAGCGTGATCCCGATATTTACAGAGATATGTATGACATGCGATACCACAGCTATACACTTGAGTGGCATGCATATCCTCTCGAGACCATGGCCACTACTGCATGAGATTTCAGGAGGCCATGTTGCCCTACGTTTCGCAGGATATGGTCCACCCGGTATTGGAGGCGTTGACGGTTTTGCGGAACGGCTTACCTAGCCGTATTCGCCAGCATGTTCCTTTTCCCACGCCCAGGATGTCTGTGGAGCACATGATTGAGGAATTTTTACAGGCTGAGATACGTGCTGACACTGAGCAGACAGGGGCCGCTGAGGGTGACCATCAGGCACCCGTGGACGACGCTGGTATAGTGGAGCCATTACACGAGGTAGGACCAGCACCCCCAGAGGAGCCGATCCCTGCAGTTCCAGAGCAGGAGGTGCCAGCCCATGAGGCCGGGGAGCAGGAGGATGTGGAGGGTGACCCGGAGGCCGGCGACCCGGAGGAGGACGATATTATGGTCATACCCGGAGATCCACCAGCAGATCCCATTATCATAGATATCTCCAGTGACGAAGAGGATGATATTGAGGATATGCCAGCAGACCCTATCGTCATTGATATATCCAGTGACGAGGAGGGCGACGACGAGGATATGGAGCAGGCGCCCGAGCCAGAGCAGGCAGGATGGTTAGAGGATCAGGAGGATTTTGTAGACTGTAATGACCCAAATTTTCATTAAGCATATGATTTCTTTGTGTTAAGAATCACAGCTATGCTATATATGTCTATGTGTTTTATATGATAAGTTTTGGATGATGGTCCAGTTAAATATACTGTTATCAGTTGAAAACAGTATAGAATATCTATGTTAGTATGAAAATGGACTGCATTCAGGAAATAGGCCAGGCAAAGCTTTTAATGATGACACCTCTGATAACAAGTGTCATTGCCATGATTGGTCACCTTACAGGGACCAAAATGCAAATATTTTATGTTTAGGGGTCAATTTGCAAATTTAAGAAAGTTCATGATTTTGAAGTTTTTAAAGTCAAGGAAGTCTTGTAAGAAGGAATTAGCAGTAAATTGAAGTTTAGAAGGCTTAATTTAGTCGGCCAATCTAGAGGACTAAAGTGCAAATATTTTTGCCTTTAGGGGCTAAAGTGCAATTTTGGGAAAAATTGTAGACTTATCAGCAATTATGTAAATTTGTGAACAAGGGATCTAGTTTTTGTGGAACATTATGCAGATTAGAAGAAATTAAGTGTCATTAAAAGTTCACAAATCATACCCTAAGTTTAGCAACTAAGCACTTAGATTTGCTTGGTTAATTTTGTGTTAAGTTTCAATTAGCAATCTTGTCTCATTTGGCTTCACCAAAACCGGCCACATGAGGGAGAGACACCTCATGCTTGTAGCTTGGATGAGCCACCCTCCTAGCCTTGCTCCTTGGCAAGCCAAGGCTTGCACACCTATGCACCAAGGCCGGCCACCACAAGGAAGCAACACATGGACCAACCTTGCTCACATGGCAAGCTCATGCTTTGCCAAGGCCACACCATGACCGGCCACTTGAGGAAGCAACACCTCATGGCCTAGCCTTGATGAACCAACACCCTAGACCCCCCTAGCCTAGCCCCCTTGGCAAGCCAAGGCTTGCACACCTCACCCTAGGGCCGGCCATCACAAGGGTTGCCACCTCAAGCTTGTAGCTTTGATGAGCAAGCATCCTAGCTAGGCTTGCTTGGCACTTTAGGGCATGGAGGGCCGGCCAACACATAGGGTTTAGGGGAAATTTTTGTGGTTTTAAGGACCAATGGCTAAATTATAAGAGATGGAATTCTTGAACTCCTCTAGCTCATGACAGCCTCATGCATCATAGGCTTGCTTAGTAAGCTTGTTAGGCTTACTTGTGGACTAGCAAGGGCAAGCCCAAGCTCCACCTATGGCCGGCCACACTAAGGAAGGAACACCTCAGGGTCCTAGGCCACATGAGTAAGCACCCCTAGCTTGTGTGACTTGGCAAGAAGGAAGCAAGGATGGCCGGCCACCTCTCAAGGAATCAAGCACAAATTGCATTTTTTTAGGGACTTAGGAGCAATTCCGAGAGTTGAGCTTCACCTATAAATAGGTGAAGGTTCTTTCATTTTTTTTTAGTTAGCCAAAACAAACACACAAGCAACTCAAACCCTCTAAACTTTGCCATAGAAGCCGAGCAAAGGAGGAGAGAAAAGAAAGAAAGAGAACAAGAGTGTGAGGAGAGTTCGGTTAGTGTAAGAAGTGAGTAGAAAGTTTCGAAGCTCTAGTTAGGGTTTTAATCCGTGGAACTTGAGGTAAATTCTTGAACCCTCTAGTTCTTTATTTAAGTTTCAGTTAGGGATTGATTATTAGGTCATTGAATTTGATCATGAGCTTAGTTTGTTAAGTTTTATGTACTATGGTTTATGTATGCTTGAGTAAGGATCAAAACTGAACGGTTTTTCTGGTAACAAATTTTTGAGGCCCTTAGAGGCCGAATATGGAAAAAGTTAAAACTTCAGAGTTGTAGGAGAAGGAAAATCCTAGGGGTCAACGTGAACAGTTTTTGAAAACAAGACCCCTAAAGACCTTTGTTTTTGCAAAAACCCGAGACCAAATTATTATAAGTGGTATTTGGTTGAAGAATTTTTCAAAGGCAGAAATAAGCATGTTAAAGACAGATTTGAATTTGAGTTAAAAACAAAAGTTGTAGGAGACTTCAAGGTCTACAACTTTCATGAATAAAACTTTCCAAATTTTGAACGGATTTGTAAGAAAGTATTAAACACTATGTAATAGTTTTAAAAACCGGTTTTGAGAACTTTAGGGTTTACTAAAATTCAAAAAAGGAGTTGATTTTGGGATTTATGGTTGAAATCGAGTTAGCAACAAAAATCAAAACGTGTTATGATAGGATGATGCTTATCCTATGATTTTCTTGAAAACAGGAAACGACCTGTTTGAGTGAAGAAATTTAAATCAGGCGCAGTAAAGGTTAGTACGACTCCGCCTACAGTATAAACAAGACTGTTGATGTATGCTTTTAAGTATATGATGATATAAGTGTGATGAAATGCTTATGACTTGTATGATACCAAGTTCATGATGCTATAAGGAATGTTTATGGTATGTATGTATGTATGTCTTCATGAAATGATGAATGTTATGGCTTATATGCTTTTAAGTTTATGTTATGAGATATATGAGATATGTTAGAGCATGTATGTTCATATGATAAATAGTTTGATATTATGGCATCACGAAGTATGCTCATTTATGATAAGTTAATCGGTAAGATATGAAATCCCAGTTTCAGTTAAGAAACTGGTTAAGATCATGAAATAAGGTTTCAAGAACGAAACAAGATAAGAACAAGATTTAAGATATCATTATGATAAGCAGGATGCAATATGTCGTATCGACCCGCGTTAGGTCGGGTTTGGTTCATGGTTTGAGTTGGACAGGGCTGGCCGCCCCAACCACTCCATGGCAGCGCGCCACGGTACGTACATTTATGTTATGTAAGGACCCTAAAAACTATGCTAACTTATGAAAACAGTAAGAAAGCATAATTGGTTCATGCATTATGTTATTATGTGATATGTTACGGATAAATAGTTGTGCTTGCTGAGCGAAAGCTCATAGTTCATGTTTATGCTGTAGGTAAGCAAACTTATAGCAATACTTGATACAAGACGGTGGAGCATGGCAAAACAAACTGTGAACTGTGGGACGGGCATTACTACGTTTCTTTTTGTTAAATTATGCTACGCTAAATATGTTGTAATCGAATAAAGATTTCATTACTATGTTATGTAGTTAAGTATATGTACAAGTATATATGTAATTATTAAAAGATTTCCGTTCAAGTTTTATATTGTAAGTAAAAAAAAAAAAAAAAAAAAAAAAAAAAAAAAGCTCAAGTTTTCATATGTAGTAAGATAGTATGTACGATAACGGCCCACAATAGGCGGGTCGTGTCATAGACGACCCAGAGGAGATTCTTTTTGACGACGGAGATTGGGAGACCGACTCCGACGTAGCCACCTAGATGGTGATAGAGATTATGATTTTGATCGTTCATGTATATTATTTTGACCTTAGTACTGACATGTACTTGCTTATTTCTTTTTGGATGATAGGCATGTACTGATGGAAAGTGGTAGTCACTTCCATCGCCATTCTTTTTGACTATGTATGATGGTGAAGTGTTAGACACTCCCATTACTATTTTTTTTTTTTTGTCCATGTATATAAAATATTATGAATCAGATATGTATTTACAGTAGTGTAAGAATGATGTACTTTTTGTAAAGATACAAGAAACAGCTCAAATACCATGTTATGTTATGATCACGAGAATCATGCATTATGATTACGTAAGCCACGTTATGATATGAATATGATGAGAATGATTATGTTATGATCCGATGTATACGATATGATTAAAGAAAGGATATTACTAGTTCAATAATATCTTTTCTTATGGTTTAATAGGAATTAAAAGATGGTACGCCCTCGCAGAACAATGCCTGTGAACCAGAATCCACCTGCACCGGATCTAGCAACTGTTGTAGCAAATTTGCAACGACAGTACTTGAACAACAGCAAGAGACAAATAGACTCCGGGAGCAGTTAGCTCAAATCAATCAGAGACCTCAGGCTAACGAGGTTCCCCCTCAGAATATCAGAGTGCCTCCAGTAGTACCTCCGGTACCTGATGTTCAACCAGAGGTTCAGCCAGAGGTTCCAAAAGCACCCGTAGGAGTGCTGTAACGACCCGCCTAGCACATGCCGTTACCATACATACATACATACTTTTCGTACTTTCATACTTATCGTAAGCAGCGGAATTTTTTTTTATACGGTGCGACACACACGAAAGCGTACGTAAAAAGTTAACGTATACTAAATACGGTTGTTTGGGCATAATATAAAATACATAAAATAATTACATAATTTATCAAAACGCGTAGCGGTATAATTTCCCACATTTCACAGTTCGCCCCACCACGCTCCACCATCTTGTATCAACAGTTGCTGGCAGGTTGCTTACCTACAGCATAGACGTAAGACAGTGAGCTTTCGCTCAGCAAGTACAACTACTATAAACCGCGACACAAACAATTACCATCATAACTTATCTTAACATAACATAATCATGACGTAGCTTATCATACATATGCATGAGTCATTTATGCTTTCTTATGCTTTCTTATCCATTCATAACTTACTTTCTTAGCTTATCTTAACATATGGGCCCCATAACATAAGTGTCTGTACCGGGCGCGCAACTATGGAGTGGTTGGGGCGGCCAGTCCATTTCCAACTCAAACCATAGTCCAACCCGACCTAACGCGGGTCGGTACGACACAGGCAAGCTTGCTTGCCATTATAACTTTCATTGTTTTCATACTTGATCTTGTTCTTGTTAATTGGTGAACATGCTTCGTGATGTTTCACACAATTAAATCATAGTCTTATCTTAAGCATATCATAGTCTTAACATGTTTCTAACATTTTTCATAACATATTTCTTAGCACATAATCATAGCATACTTCTTTCATAACACACAGCATATAACATTTCATAACACATCGTATATGACTTTTCATAGCACAAAGCATATGACTTTACTTTACACATAGCATAAAACATAGCATATTTCATAATATTCCCTAATACATAACATTTCCTAGTACATAACATTTCCTAACACATAACATGCTTCATACATTCATCATCATACTTAGGCAAGTATACACAACAAAGCCTATGCTGTAGGCGGAGTTGTACTTACCTTGTTCGAGTTTGCTGTGTCCGATGTCGCGCTTGATTCCGTCAGGACACTGTCGCGTTCTGTATTCTGTTATCATATAAAAGTAAGGGTTAGAAATGTTGATGATATAACCAACACCCTTATATAACTTTAGTTATATGCCCCTTACTTTCTTCTCGCGTTATCCTACTTGGTTACCTTAAGTAACCCTAGGGTTTGAACGTACCCTAATCGGATTATTTTAAAATTTGGTTCAAAACCCATTTTTGTTTTCTTTTTAGAAAACCTTATATTTGGTACAAAATCCTTTGTTTGACTTTGATAATTTGAAATCATGAAGTAAAATTTGTAAAACTTATTGACTATTGGAAACTGCCTTTGGAACAGTTTCACATTGTCAATCTATCAGTGTTTGTGCATAATTACTCTTTTCCTGCACTGTTTCTAAAAATCCTGTACAGGAATTCCCTATTTCCTGTACTGTTTTTGATAACCAATTCAGTTTAAAAATCAAGCCGAATTTGAAAAATTTTTCTTCATGAAAGTTTTAGCTTTCGAAAAACCCTACAACTTTGATGTTTTGAGAAAAACCTAGTTCGGACCTTATCACGTTCATATTCCTTGTTAAACTAATCCTGGCCGTGCATAAATCCTGGGCACGGTCAGGCTCGGGTTTTCATAAAAACCGAGGCCATTGGAGCCTCATTTTGAAATTCTGCTCGCGTATCCCCCTAGGAAAAACCCTAATCTACAACTTTCATGTTTTGAGTTTTTCTCAATTCGGCCTCTAAAGGCCTCAAAATCAACTTTTCCCGAAACTGGCCAATTTCTACCCGAAATGGCAGTTTTCGGTTTCGATTTCGTTTTACGTCCTATTACGTTCATCCTACCTCAACCGAACACAACGGGAGCCTAAGTCAGTCATGCATCGTACTTCTAACGTTCAATTTTCAACATGCAAGTCAACATTAACATCATACATCAAACATAGAAACCTTAGCCATATTATCAAACACTTAGCATGCATATTTGAAACCACCACATCATAACCCTAACTTAATCAAGCACATACCCTAAATTCCTAACTAAGGCAGCAAATTAAAGTGAGCTTATGCTCATTACAACCCATGCTTAAATACATTTAAATTTCTCCAAATGAAATTTAAATGAAAGCTTAGGGATCCAAGGAATTATACCTCACTTTGGTTAAGATTTGAGCTTGGCTTTTCTTCCATTTTTCCCTTCACTAGCCGCTGGTCCTGCTTGGCCAAAAGGATCCAAAATTTTCCAGCCTTCCTCCCCTTGAAGTCCGGTCACCAACTTGCTCAAAAATTCCGGCCAATTGCTCCAAAATCCGGCCAATGTCTTGGCTTGGTTCTCCCCCCTACAACCGGCCTTGGTTAGGGAATTGGGCACCAAATTTTTTTTTCACTCTTCTTGCTTGCTCCTCAACCAAAAACCGACCCTTACTCTCCTAATTTGCTCTTGATTTAGGCTAGGATTCCTCTCTTTCCTTCTCCCTCAAATCCGGTTTTGGTGGGTAAAAAATTTGGCAAAGTTTGGTTGCCTTTCTCTAATTAATTTTTGATTTTGGGTCACCTATTTATAGAGGTTGTGGAACTTCTTGAAATTGTAACTTTAGTCCTCAAAATTTTTGACAATTGACCCTTGCCCCTCATGAGTTGGCCGGCCATGCATGGTTCAAATTAAACCAAATACTTTCCAATTTACATAATTAACACAATGATGCAATAATTAAAAAGGTGGATGATATCATCCACCATAAGGGTTGTTTGGCTCTTTTCATAGTGTACAGTCCATTTTTAAATTAACACAGGTATTTTCAATACTGGATTCACTTATACACAGTATTGGTTTACTGAACTGCAGTCTAAAATTCATCTGTGTAAAAACGAATTGTATAAAACTTTTCTTATAACTTGTAACCACTTGGCCCAAGATATCCTAATTAATGTGCTTGATTTTCTATGGTGGTTTTTAAATCCTAAACATATCATTTTATTCATAAAAAAAATGGCTTTATGCAGTACAATTCTATACTGCGAATTATTTTGCCATACAGTCTTTTCTATGACTTTTTGGGGTTAATCTTCGACTTTTTCGTCCACCATTGACTTTCTTGTCAACCGTTGACTTTCCTGCCAAGATTTGACTCCCGTGGTCAACAGTTGACTTTTTGGTCAACCATTTACGTTTTTGGTCAAACTTTGACCATTACAAAAATTTTGGCGATTTTACTCATTTTTTACCTAAAAGGTCATTTGCTTGACTAAGCAATCACTTTCGAGTCTTATAAAGCTATAAAAACTCACAAAACATAATAAAACCCTTAACCGGGCTTTTTCATAAATATCTTCGTGTTTCGAACAAATTTCTTAAATCATAAGAAATTGTAATGTTACAGAAAAACTAGGTATTACAAGTGCAAGCAAACTTACCTCCAATACAGGAAGATCTGCTTTATGAAAGGTTTAGGCGGATGAAAGCACCAGAATTCGAGGGACCAACAGATCCGATTGCCGCTGACAATTGGTTGATTGACATCCAAGTTATTTTGGATTTTATGCGACTGACAGAGTAGGAAAAAGTCCTCTGTGCTTCCTTCGCTCTCAAGAAAGACGCTAGACACTGGTGGATGACTGTCCAGATGCGTCGCGATGTTACGACCATGAGTTGGCAAGATTTCGTGTCGGAGTTTCGAACTATGTACTTTAACAAGAAATCCTGGCAGCCCAGCAGGATGAGTTTACTAGTTTGAGACAAGGAACGATGACGGTAATGGAAGCTATAAATAAATTTGAGCAGTTAGCCCGGTTATGCCCGGAATTGGTACCGGGTGAGACAGAAAAAGTTAGATTGATGATGAAGATGTTTCGGTCAGATATCGCCAAGCAAGTCAGTGCTGGTGATAGTCCACCTACTCGAGTATCTGATTGTATAAGTCAAGCCATAAGAGCAGAGTATTGGATTAACCGAGACAAAGAAGAACGGGCTCAGTTTTTTAAGGCAAAGAAGGAAGAAAAGGCCATGGGGAAGCAGACACAACCCTGCCAAAATTATGAATGAACCAGAAAGGTCAACCCCGCAATTTTGCTCAAAGCTCTAAGCAGTTCGGAAGGAATAAACGAAAGGAAAATTCTTCTGGCCTGGGTCAGCAAAGAAACTACCCTCAGAAAAAGATTGCTCGTGGAAATGAGGGTAATAGCAATAGCTACCCAGTGTGTACCAAGTGCGGGAGAAAACACCCGGGAATATGCCGGATGGGATCAAATGCTTGTTACCTCTGTGGCAAGGAGGGCCATTTTGCAAAGAACTGCACTTTGAACACCCAAGGCCAAAATCCTTCATATCCAAGCCGGAACCCCAACAGCCAGTTGCATGCAGTCCAGGCAAAGCTCGAAGGACCCTCGATCACTCAAGGCAGATTAGAGGCTCCTGAACCGCAAGCCAGAATCTATGCCTATACAAAGGGAGATGCAGAAGCTGGGACTTCGCATGTGGTGACAGGTCAGATTTCTATCGCCACCTATGATGCAATTGTCCTATTTGATTCTGGTGCCACCCACTCGTTCATATCGTTGGAATTTGCTCTGAAGATAGGAAGAGGTGTGGATAGTCTAGAACAACCTTTTAAAACCTCTCTGCCATCCGGAGAAATTTTGTGGTCCAACTTTTGGATACGAAACTCATCCGTAGGAATTTGTGGCAGAGAATTATTTGTAGATCTCATCGCGATCAAGCTTCAGGATTTCGATGTGATCTTAGGGATGGACTTTTTGAGTAAATACAACGCCAAGATTGACTGTCGGAAGAGGTGCGTGACGTTCAACCCTTACGGCGAAGCAGAGTTCAACTTCTCTGGTCAGTCTCGGAGCCCAACAACTCGATTCGTTTCCGCAATCAGGGCTTGGAAAATGTCAGCTAATGGTTGTCAAGGATATTTAGCTAACATGGTGGACAAGGATCAAGAAATGGAGCGGACACCGGAAGATGTTCCTGTTATTAAGGAATTTGTAGATATTTTTCCGAAGGATTTGCCGGGACTTCCACCAAAAAGGGAAATTTCTTTTGAGATTGAGTTGCTACCTGGAACTGCACCAATATCAAAAGCCCCCTATCGTATGGCACCAGCTGAGCTAAGAGAGCTTCAAGTGCAGTTGCAAGAACTGCTCGACAAAGGATTCATCCGACAAAGTTACTCTCCATGGGGAGCACCCGTTTTGTTCGTCAAGAAGAAGGATGGATCATTGCGAATGTGCATCGACTATCGTGAACTAAACAAGATTACAATAAAGAATAAGTATCCTCTTCCAAGGATTGACGATCTTTTCGATCAACTCCGAGGAGCAGTTGTGTTTTCAAAAGTCGATCTACGATCAGGGTACCATCAGCTCAGGATTAGAGAGGCGGATATCTCAAAGACAGCTTTTCGTACTCGATATGGGCACTATGAGTTCTTAGTTATGCCCTTTGGATTAACTAACGCTCCAGCTGCCTTTATGGATCTTATGAACCGAGTATTCAAGGAATATCTGGACAAATTCGTCATTGTTTTTATCGACGACATCTTGATTTACTCAAGGTCCAAGGAGGAACATGCGCAACATCTTAGGTTGGTAATGGAAACGTTGAGGAGAAATCAGCTTTATGCTAAGTTCACGAAATGTGAATTTTGGCTGGAGAAAGTTCATTTCTTGGGACATATTGTGTCGAAAGAAGGAATTTCTGTAGATCCTTCGAAAGTGGAAGCAGTAAGTTTATGGCCGGTACCCAAAAGTGTTACGGAAATAAGAAGTTTTCTTGGGTTAGCCGGATACTACCGACGATTCGTCGAGGGATTTTCTAAAATTGCTGCACCACTCACAGCCCTTACCCGAAAAGATAAAAAGTATGAATGGACTCAGAAATGCGAGGAGAATTTCCAAGAGCTCAAGAAAAAGTTGACAAGTGCGCCCGTGTTAATTATCCCTGATGTTGATGCGGGAAATTTCGTAATTTACAGTGATGCTTCCAAGAACGGATTAGGAGCTGTCCTGATGCAAAATGGGAAGGTGGTAGCCTATGCGTCAAGACAATTGAAGAATCATGAACGGAATTATCCTACGCATGATTTGGAGTTAGCAGCAGTAGTTTTCGCACTAAAGATCTGGAGACATTATTTGTATGGAAACAAATGCGAAATCTACACTGACCACCAGAGTCTCAAATATATTTTACCCAGAAGGAGCTCAACATGAGACAGCGTAGATGGCTGGAACTCGTAAAGGACTATGATTGTGAGATTCTTTATCACCCTGGAAAGGCAAATAGGGTAGCAGATGCTTTAAGTAGGAAATCCTCGGGCATGTTAATGTCTATCGAAGCGTTTCCTAAGCCACTACAAAAGGAGATTTCTGAATTCAACCTGGAAATGATCACGGGGAAATTATCTTCTCTGACTCTTCAGTCTGATTTGTTAGAATCCATCAAGACGCATCAAGGAAAAGATTCGTTTTTGCTTAAAGCACAACTTTTTGGCGGAAAGAACAAGGAGTTCAAAACCTCTGTCGATGGCGCTATCTACTTCAAGGAAAGGATCTGTGTTCCCGACTTTGAATTTCTGAAGAATCAGATCATGTCAGAGGCTCATAAGACGCCATACTCGGTACATCCAGGAGCTTCCAAGATGTACAAGGATCTTCGAGAGAACTTTTGGTGGTCAAAAATGAAGAACGAAGTAGCAGAATACGTGTCAAAATGCCTAACTTGCCAGAAAGTTAAGGCTGATCACCGACATTCTGGAGGAGAATTACAGAAAATAGAGTTCCCTGAATGGAAATGGGAGCAAACTACTATGGATTTTGTAGTAGGATTACCCAGGACGACAAGTGGAAATGACACAATTTGGGTTGTGGTGGACAGATTGACCAAATCAGCCCATTTCATTGCGATCAAAGCCACCTTTTCAGTGGAAAAATTGGCTGAAGTCTATGTATCTCAGATTGTTAGGCTGCATGGAGTGCCAAAATCAATTATTTCAGCTCGTGACGGACGTTTCACCTCTTGATTTTGGACCAGTGTTCACAATGCTATGGGGTCAAAACTGAAGTTTAGTACAGCTTTTCACCCCCAAACTGACGGCCAGTCGGAACGAACAATCCAAACATTGGGGGATATGCTGAGATCATGTGTTCTGGATTTCAAAGGGAACTGGGATCAGAAGTTGCCATTGATCGAATTTTCTTACAACAACAGTTATCACGCTTCGATTGGTATGGCACCATTTGAAGCCCTATATGGAAGGAAATGCCGATCTCCCATCCACTGGCAAGAAGTTGGACAGAAGCAGCTGCAAACAACATACTTCATCAAGAAGACCTCTGAAGATATCAAGAAGATCAAGCAGAGACTCGACATAGCTTTTAGCAGACAGAAAAGTTATGCCGATAAACGTAGAAGGCCATTGGAATTCCAAGTTGGAGATGCCGTATTCATTAAGATTTCTCCTATGAAAGGGGTAATGAGATTTGGCAAAAAGGGGAAGCTCAGTCCAAGATATACAGGACCATTTGAGATCCTTGAAAGGATTGGGAAAGTAGCTTACAGGCTTGCTTTGCCACCAGAATTAGCTGCGATGCACGATGTATTTCATGTTTCAATGTTAAAGAAGTATATACCAGATCCGTCGCATGTGCTTAGTCAAGAACCAGTGGAAGTTCAAACGGATTTGACATACGAAGAAAAGCCAGTTCGAATTCTGGATCGAGAAGAGAAGGTCCTAAGAAATAAAACCATTCCCCTGGTTAAAGTATTATGGCGCAACCACAAGGTTGAAGAAGCAACCTGGGAATTGGAAGATGAGATGAGAAAGAACTACCCCGATTTATTCTAATTTTCGAGGACGAAAATTTTTTAAGGGGGGTAGATTGTAATAACTAAATTTTTACGACCTTACGTTCTCTTGTAAAGAAACTTGAGTTATGTTCTAAAGGTATTTATGAAAAACCTGAGATAAGGTTTTTTATTTGAAATTATAAGTTCTCACGATACTATGAGACTTAAAAATGACTGCTTAATCAAGTATGTATCATTTTAAGAAAAAGGGATAGAAAATTTCACGTTTGCATGGCCTTGCATGGTGGTCAAAGTTTGACCTAAAAAGTCAAAGTTGACCCAAAAAGTCAAGGGTTGACCAGAAAAGTCAACCATATGATGATACTGTTTTATGGACGAGCAGTATGGAAAATATACTGCGAAAAACCATTTTTTTTTTCAGACAATATGTTAAGATTAAGATTTAATATCACCCTAGAAAAATCAAGCACATAAATTAGGGTATCTTGGGTCAAAGGGCTTCAAATTATAAGAAAATTTTTATACAGTCAAATTTTACACAGATAAATTTTGGACTGCAGTTTAGTGACAAAATACTGTTATTAACAAGTTAACAGTATTGAAAATATCTGTGTTAACAAGAATTTGGACTGCCTATCAAGAAAAAGGCCAAACAAGCCCTAATGGTGATTACCTCACTACCTTTTTGATTAATGACATCATTTTGGGAATTAAGAAAAAAAAAATGGATAATCATGGACCCTTCTAGAGCATGAGGTGGCCGGTTGGTATGGGGTCAAAATAAAATTAATTTTTCCCAAGGACTTGTAGGAAAAAGGTGAACAAAAGTTATTTGCTAAGAAGTCCAAATTTTCACCTATAAATAGGCTAAGGGGGGGGGGGGGGGGGGTTTTGGGCTGAAAATTAGAGAAAAACAGCCAAGCTCTTGCCAAATTCACCCTCAAAAAAATCCGGAAAATTGGGGAAGAGAAAGGAGTGAGAAAAATCAAAAATTTTATTGGGGTTTTTGTTCCTAAGGGTTCGGATTTGAACTAGGAGAAAAGCTGAAATTTTTGGTGCCATTTGGAGGTGTGGCCGTGAGCCAAGGGAGCTAGGGGGAGGAAGAGATTTTGTGACCAAAACTTGACTTTGGTTTAAGGTAAAAATCTAGAGCCCTAACTCTCTTATTTAATTTCAAATTTAAGGATAAAAGGTAGTTCAATTTGGTTGTAAGGACATAAGTCCATTTTCCATTTTATGCCCTAAGTATGTGGTATGTGCTTGATTTGTAGATCTAGGGGTGTATGGCTTGAATTCTTGCATTGTTTGTGTCTATTTATGATGAATTTTCATGCTTGATGCTTAGGGTTGTATGTCCCCTAGTTTGGTCCGAAAATCTGCCCTTAGGCAGTGCTTGAAGCATGCTAGTTTAGGGAGCAAAGTTTGATGCTTGTATGTGATGTATGCAAAAAGTTAGGGTCAATGCAAACCTAGGCTTAGAGCTTTTGGATTTAGTTTGCATGGATTCAATTGGATAGTTTACGAGTTCATGTGGGACGTTAGAAGCGCTGTGTGTTTGCCATGTAGGCTCCCGAAGTGGTCGGTCGAGGTAGATTTCACGAAATAGGACGTAAACCGGACTTAACAACCGAAACTGCCAATTCGGATTCGAAACTGACCAGTTTCGGGAAAGTAAAAATTAGAGGCCCTTAGAGGACGAATTGGGTAAATCGTAAAACACGAAAGTTGCTCGGAATGATTTTTCCTAGAAGACTTCACGGGTAGAATCCAAAAATGAGGCTCCAATGGTCTCCGTTTTTATAAAAATCCGTGGCTGGTCTGCCCAGACCCAGTTTACAGGATCAGCCAGTTTCAAACAAAAACTGACGCAAGTACAAGCAGAACTGGATTTTTCGTAAAACATGAAAGTTTTAGAATTTTTCGAGAGCTACAACTTTCATGAAGACAAGTTTTTCAAATTCCAAATGGATTTTTAAAGTGGTATTGTTTTATGAAGAGTGTGCAGGGAACCGAAAATTCCTGCACATAAGTTTTACAACAGTTTTGAAAAAACTGTATTTTTGCTTAAAACTGTTCCAAAGGCAGTTCTCAATCTTAAACGACCTTCATAAAGATTTGTTTTGAAGATTGGAATTGTTACAAAAAATATTAAAGGGATTTAAAGTTAAATTTCTCAAAATGGTAAAAGGATAAGAAAATAAAGATTTTTAAGATAAAATTTGTAATCAAGCCGATTACGGACAATAACCAAGGATAATACCTGAGTTACCGGGCTTAGCCCCAAAGCCCAAGTTTTTTTTAGAAACCCAGCATTTTGACAAAGACTTAGCCCAAGGGATTATCCAACGTAATCTCTTAAGAAATAAGCAAAGAATGATTTCTCCCAAACGGTAGGATAACTATTTGTTTTTTTTGTGACCAAACCAGATATCTAGTATCGGGGACATACAACTAGAAATTCGTAGGCATGTTGGTTAGGACTCCAACACTGCACAATGAAAATTGGACTCTTACCTATGTCCCTATTCAAGCAGGAGAAGGCCTGCAGCTGTGCCCAGTAAGAGAACAGCATCAAGAGGGACATAGTAAGAGAGGTAAGTGCAACTCCGTCTACAGCATAGGCTTTTTGGTTGTAACATGATGTATGATGCAAGGTATGTTATGTGCTATGATTTGAAATATCAAATAGATGGCATGACTAATATATGATTACAAGTTATATTCATGTGACATCATGAAGCATGTTCACAAATAATAAGAACAAGGTCAAGATGACAAATAAGTATGATGGCAAGCGAGCTTGCCTGTGACGTACCGACCCGTTCAAGGTCGGGTAGGACTGTGGATTGAGTTGGAAATGGATTGGCCGCCCCAACCACTCCATAGTTGCGCGCCCGGTACGGTCACTCATGATAAGGGGCCCATAAGCAAGTTAAGGAATGAAAGTATGTTAAGAAAGCATGATAAAATAAGCATAATGAAGCATAATTGGATCATGCATAATTAGAATATGTTAGGACATGCTATGCTAAGTTTATAATTGTTTGTCTTACGGATAAAATAGTTGTACTTGCTGAGCGAAAGCTCACGCCTTATGTCTATGCTGTAGGTAAGCGACCTACTGGCGATTTTTGATACAAGATGGTGGAGTTGGCGGGGCAACTGTGAAAGAAGGGATAAGCCGCTACGTCTTCTGTAAGTTATGTTTAATATTTTATGTTCATGTTATTTCCAAACAGTACTCCAGTAGAAAAAAAAAATTTCTACTATATTTGTTGAGTAAATAAGTATGTAAGACAAGTTAAGTATGTATGTATGTACGGTAACGGTCCGTGCTAGACGGGTCGTTACAGAAAAGGCCCAAGCTAAGCAGAACCAGGCCAAGCAAGGCCAGACCTCACAACAGAAAGGTCAAGGAGGACCTTCGGGTCAAAACAACAACAGGCAGTACGGCAGCAACCAACATAAAAGGAAGTGGAATGCAGGAGGACAGGGGAATCAACAGAATTTTCCCCAGAAGAAGAATACTCCTGATAGCAACAGTTATCCCACTTGTCGAAAATGTGGGAGAAGGCACCCGGGAGATTGCCGTGCTGGAAACGGTCGCTGTTTTCTATGTGGCAAGGAAGGCCACTATGCTAGAAACTGCAATCTTAATCCCCAGAGTCCGCAGAACCAACAGAGAGGACAGGGATCTCAACTTCACGCTACACAGATGAAGCTCGAGGGACCTGCAATCTCTCAAGGCAGGCTGGAAGCTCCGGAACCTCAAGGACGCATTTACGCCTATACAAAGGAGGATGTTCAAGCTGGACCTTCCACCGTGGTGACAGGTCAGCTTCCTTTTGCCCAACAAGATGCCTATGTGTTAATTGATTCTGGAGCTACGCATTCATTCACATCACCTAGGTTCTCTAAGAAACTAGGTAGAGCAGGTGATAGAATCGGAAGAACATTTAGGACTGCATTACCCTCCGGGGAGATTCTGTTGTCTGATTATTGGATACGTCACGTTCCAATAATTATATGTGGTAGGGAAATGTATGTTAACTTGATCATCATTAACCTATACGACTACGATGTCATCCTGGGTATGGATTTCTTGGGAAAATACAACGCAGTTATCGACTGTCCATGACGTACTGTCACGTTCAAGCCAATTGGAGGCGAGGAGTTTATTTTTAGAGGATCGACACCAAGACAGCCGAAAATGTTCATTTCTGCGTTGAAAGCTAGAAAATTGTTGGCAGAAGGATGTATGGGATTTCTAGCCAACATGGTGGATAAGACGCAAGAGACCGAGAGCAGATCGGAAGAAGTACCGATAGTCAAAGAATTTATAGAAGTTTTTCCTGAAGAGTTGCCAGGACTGCCACCAGAACGAGAAATCTCTTTTGAGATCGAGTTACTTCCTGGATCGGCACCAGTATTCAGGGCACCTTATAGGATGGCGCCTGCCGAACTTAAATAACTGCAGATTCAGTTACAGGAGCTTCTGGATCGAGGATTCATTCGTCAAAGCTACTCGCCATACGGAGCTCCAGTTTTGTTCGTTAAAAAGAAGGACGGCACTCTTAGAATGTGCATTGACTATCGGGAATTAAATAAGATAACCATCAAGAACAAGTATCCCTTGCCTCGGATCGACGATTTGTTTGATCAATTGAGAGGAGCTTCAATTTTCTCGAAGATTGACCTACGATCCGGATATCATCAGCTTCGAATTAGGGAAGGAGACGTTCCCAAGACAGCCTTCCGTACGCGATATGGACATTACGAGTTCCTTGTTATGCCATTCGGATTGACAAATGCTCCAGCAGCCTTTATGGACCTGATGAATCGAGTATTCAAGGATTACTTGAATAAGTTTGTTATCGTCTTTATAGATGATATATTGATTTATTCAAGATCAAAGGAGGAGCATGAGGAGCATTTAAGGATCGCTTTACGGATTTTAAAGCAAAACCAGCTCTACGCTAAATTCACAAAGTGTGAATTTTGGTTGGAAAAGGTCCATTTCTTAGGACATGTGGTCACCAAGGACGGCATATCTGTAGATCCGGCTAAGATTAAAGCAGTAAGTGAATGGCCAGCTCTGAAAAACGTCACCGAAGTACGTAGTTTCCTCAGCTTGGCAGGCTACTACCGACTTTTCGTTGAAGGATTTGCTAAGATTGCAGTGTCGCTCACTGCACTTACACGGAAAGGGTAGAAGTATGAATGGACTGCAAAGTGTGAAGAACACTTCCAGGAGCTGAAAAGCAAGCTGACTAGTGCTCAAATCCTCACAATTCCAAATGTGGAGGAAGGAAACTTCGTGATAAACAGCGATGCTTCCTAGATAGGATTGGGAGCCGTTCTCATGCAAAATGGAAAGGTGATCGCTTATGCTTCACGACAGCTTAAGGATCATGAGAAGAACTATCCGACGCATGATTTGGAACTTGCGGCGGTGGTATTTGCGCTCAAAATCCGGAGACACTATCTTTACGGTACTAAGTGTGAAGTTTACACAGATCATCAGAGTTTGAAGTATATCTTCACACAGAAGGAGCTCAACATGAGACAAAGAAGATGGCTCGAACTGGTGAAAGATTACGACATCGACATCCGTTACCATCCAGGGAAGGCTAACAAAGTAGCCGATGCCCTTAGTCGGAAGTCGTCTTCCTCATTGATGTCAATTCAGTCGTTCATTGAACCTCTTCAGAAGGAGCTAGTGGAAGCTGAAATAGAGCTTATCACGGGGAGTTTAGCTACTCTAACTGTAAGAACCCGAAATTATGATGAACCTATGATTTCCTTAGAGACAAGGAAAATCTAAGACTGAACCATGTATGTCGATATGAAGCTCATGATCTGAGTTGAATATCAGTATATGTTTGAGTTCTCGTTGAATTAGCTACGAGACTCAAAAATAGTTTGCTTAGTCACGCATGAGGCCTTTTTGAGAAAAGGAAAAAAATAGGAATTTATGATTTTTATTACGGTCAAAGTTTGACCAAATTGACTTTTGTAATAACCAACCTGTTTGTAAACTATGATTTCTTTCGTTAAGAATCACAGCTATGTTATGTATGTTTATGTGTTATATATGATATGTTTTCTAAGAAAAGAAGTTGAATCTTTTGTTAAAAGATTCGATAAATTTAATTACGACTCTTTTATTAAAAGAGGAAGTTGTGATTTATGACTCTATGTTAATAGCTTATAATTTTAAGAAAATCCTATACGCAGTTCAAATAAGTTTTGGACGTTGGTCCAGTTAAATTATACTGTTATCAGTTGAAAACAGTATATGAATATCTATATTAGTATGAAAATTGACTACATTTAGGAAATAAGCCAAACAAGGCCTTTAAGGATGACACCTCAGATGACAAGTGTCATTGCCATGATTGGTCACCATACAGGGACCAAAATGCAAATATTTATGTTTAGGGGTCAATTTGCAAATTTAAGAAAGTTCATGATTATGAAGTTTTAGAAGTTAAGGAAGTCTTTTTAAGAAGGATTTAGCAATAAATTGAGATTTAGAAGGCTTAATTTTAGTCGGCCAATCTATAAGGACTAAAGTGCAAATATTTTTGCCTATAGGGGCTGAAGTGTAATTTTGGGAAAAATTGTGGACTTATCAGAAATTATGTAAATTTATGAGCAAGGGATCTTGTTTTTGAGGAGTATTATGCAAATTAGAAGAATTTAAGTGTCATTAAAAAATGACAAATCATGCCCCAAGTTTAGTGACTAAGCACTTTGATTGCTTGGTTGATTTTGTGTTATGGTTCAACTAGCAAAATTAGTCCTATTTGGCACACTATGGCCGGCTACCATGAGGGTGAGACACCTCATGCTTCTAGCTTGGATGAACCACCCTCCTAGCCTTGTTCCTTGGCAAGCCAAGGCTTGCACACCTAAGCACCAAGGCCGGTCACCACAAGGAAGCAACACACCATGGCCTAGCTTTGGTGAGCAACTCATCTAGCTTGCTCTCTTGGCTAGCTCAAGCTTTGCCAAGTTACCAGCCATGACCGGCCACCATGAGGAAGCAACACCTCTTGGCCTAGCCTTGATGAATCCACACTCTAGACTCCCTAGCCTAGCCCCCTTGGCAAGCCAAGGCTTGCACACCTCACCCTAGGGCCGGCCATCACTCAAGAGCATGCCACCTCAAGCTTGTAGCTTTGATGAGCAAGCAATTTAGCTAAGCTTGCTTGGCAAATTGGGACAAGGAAGGCCGGCCAACACATAGGGACTAAGGGGAAATATTTTGGTTATAGGGACCAATAGATAAATTACAAGAGATGGAATTCTTGAACTCTTTTAGCTCTTGACACCTCATGCACTATAGGCTAGCTTAGTAAGCTTGCTAGGCTTACTTGTTGGCTAAGCAAGAGCAAGCACAAAGCTCACCAAGGCCGGCCACTCTAGGGAGATGACACCTTATGGTTCCTAGCTATCATGAGTAAGCACCCTAGCTTGGCTACATGTCAACTTGGCCGGCCACCTCTCAAGAAATCAAGGACAAATTGGTTTCTTCTAGGGACTTTTGAGCAATTCCAAGAGTTTGTGCTTCACCTATAAATAGGTGAAGGTTCTCTCATTTTATTTTGTTAGCCAATACACACACAAGTAGCACAAACTCCCTAGTTCTGCCTTAGGAGCCGAGACAAGAAAGGAAAGAAAAAGGAGAGAGGAGAGAACAAGAGAAAGAGTTTTCGGTTGGTATTGAAAGTTAGAGGAAGGTTTCAAAACTCTAGCTTAAGGATTTTAATCCGTGGAACTTGAGGTAAATACTTGAATCCTCTAGTTCTTTATTCAAGTTTCAGTTAGGGTTTGAGTATAAGATCATTGAGTATGAGCATGATCTTAGTTTGTTAAGTTTTATGCACAATGGTTTAAGTATGCATGAGTAAGGATCAAAACTGAACGGTTTTTCTAATAACCAGATTTTGAGGCCTTTAGAGGCCGAATTTGGAAAAAGTCAAAACTGTAAAATTGTAGAGAAGGGAAAATCCTAGGGGTCAAAATGGACAGTTTTTGAAAACAAGACCCCTAAGACCTTTGTTTTTGCAAAAACCCGAGACCATATTATAATTAGAGTATATGGTTGAAGAATTTTCAAAGGCAGAAACAAGCATGTTAAAGACAGATTTGAGTTTTGAATTAAAACAAAAGTTGTAGGAGACTTCAAGGTCTACAACTTTCATGAAGAAAACTTTTCCAAATTTTAAACATATTTGTAAGAAAAGGATCAAACCCTATGAATTGGTTTAAAACCCGGTTTTAAGAACTCTAGGGTTTTACTAAATTTCAAAAAGGAGTTGAATTTTAGGATTAGTGGTTTGTATTAAGTTAGCAACTAGAATCGATACGTTGTTATGATAGGATGATGCTTATCCTATGATTTTCTTGAAAACAGGAAAACGACCTGTTTGAGTGAAGAATTTTTAATTCAAGGCGCAGTAACGGTAAGTACGACTCCGCCTACAGCATAAACAAAACTGTTTGTTGTATGCCTTCAAGTATATGATGATATAAGTGCGATGAAATGCTTATAACTTGTATGATACCAAGTTCATGATGCTATGTGTACAAGGAATGTTTATGGTATATATGTATGTATGTCTCCATGATATGATGAATGTTACGGCATGTATGCTTTTAAGTTTATGTTATGAGATATATGAGATATGTTAGAGCATGTATGTTCATATGACGAATAGTTTGATATTATGGCATCACGAAGCATGCTCACTAATGATAAGTTAATCGGTAAAATATGAAATCCCAGTTTCAGTTAAGAAACTGGTTATGATCATGAAATAAGGTTTCAAGAACGAAACAAGATAAGAACAAGATTTAAAACAACATATTGATAAGCAGGATGCTATATGTCGTATCGACCCGCGCTAGGTCGGGTTTGGTTCATGGTTTGAGTTGGACAGGGCTGGTGCCCCAACCACTCCATGGCAGCGCGCCACGGTACGTACATTTATGTTATGTAAGGGTCCAAAAAGTATGCTAACCTATGAAAACAGTAAGAAAGCATAAATGGTGCATGCATTAAGTCATCATGAAATGTTTTGCGGATTAAATAGTTGTGCTTGCTGAGCGAAAGCTCATAGTTCATGTTTATGCTGTAGGTAAGCGACCTACCGGCAATACTTGATGCAATACTGAAGAGAGTTGGTGCTGCGGACTGTGAAATGTGGAATGGACACCGCCACGGGTTTTGGAAAATATGTTTTTGTAAAATACGTTTGTAAAATGTGTTTTGTTATGTTATAAGGAAGTAAAGGTATGTTTTAAGAAAAGTTTCAAGTATGTATGGCAAGCAAGTTGCCTCGTGTTGTACCGATCCGCGCTAGGTCGGGTCTGGTCCACGATCTTGGTACTCAGGTGAGTACATACGAATATGTATAAAGATAAGTTAAGTTTTATGTATGAAAAAAAAGTATGGGACTAAGTCAAGTTTAAGTTTGAGAGTATAAGAGTTTTAAAATAAAGTTTTAAAGAAAAAATTTTACTCTGAAATTTTCAGTAAGTTTAAAGCTTTTTTGTTAAGAATTAAGTTAAGTAAGTAAGTAAGGTAACGGCCCACGTCTACGTAGTCATCCCCCTACGTAGATGGTGTAAGTCGGGGCGTTACAGTTTGGTATCAGAGCAAAGTTTGCTGCCATCCATTTTCACAGTTCTGCCGCCAGCGCCACAGTTTTGTAAGTTTGTTTTCTTACTCTATTATAGATATGCTAATTATGAAAGGTTAAAATAATTAATATGATAAAGATATGTACCTGGTGTCAAACCCGGGTTGGACTGAAGAGGATTGCGAGGCTTTGTTGGCATTCCGAGGAATGGAGGAGGAGCTACGCATCTTCGATTGGACTCAAGGAGTGGTTGCACGATATGGAGACCCTCTTCAGATTTTGTCATGTAGGGACGCATCTTCAGGATATGCTTGCCAGCCGACGCCTAGTCGAGGAGGCTCTTGCAAGATGCCTTGGCATAGGGTACCTTGAGAGAAGATTCCTAGTTTTTTTATGACACCTAGGACCGCCTATGTATTATCACGATCTCGAGATATACCAGGATACGTCAGTTATGTTACAGCTTAGCGTATTTATCCAAATGAGTCTATAGGCTATTATTGCCAGTAGATCAGAGTTGCACAGCGGAAGCGTGATGGATAAGCTAAACTTACGATATGATATGATGATTCTATGATGATATGATATGCTAAGATATAAATGTAGAATGAGTATTAGATTTAGAAATGTTAGGAATTAGAATTAGAAACTAGAAGATGGTTCGCCGCATGTACGACCGAACAAAAATCCGCAAGAGTCTAATCTTGCAACTGTAGTGACTAAGTTGCAACGATAATTGCTAGAGCAGCAATAAGAAATGAATCGGCTTTGAGATTAGATGGCCTATCGCCTTACCTTAGTAGGGTGATAATCAGGAATTTTTCATTCTAAGAAATAGGATTGACGCTTTAGAATTTAAGTTTCATGATTGTGAAACTTTTGCCCGTCAGAGTAATAGTAGATATGGGAAAAAAAAATGTTTGGTAGTGCCTTGACTCAGTGGTAATATCAAGGCAATGCGCAAACAATAAGTTGGTTGAAGCCAACAAGAATTTAGTAGATTACGATGATAGCTATGAGTTAGATGATGAAATTAAGGATATGATCTCTTAGTAAGGGAAATTATGTAATGATGGGAAGTTTAGACATTCCTAAGAATTATGAATATCCACTTATGCTATGAAAGAAAGGTGAGAAGCAATGAGAGAAGCTTCTACTATCTAGCAAGTAGCTAGTGATTTAAGTATACATGTCATTGCATCACTCGAACGATATTATGATTTTTCATTATGGACTTTGAAAAGATTCAAAGAAAATATTTTTATGAAATATCTCATGTTTAATAGAACCCCCTCATTTTATGTAAGACGACCAAATCCTTGAGGAAGAAATTCCAAGATAGGGGCTGTCATGAAAAGTAAAGGTTCCAAGATAGGAGCCATAGGCCAAATCCTTGAGGAAGTAAATTCCAAGATGGGGGCCATAGGCCGAATCCTTGAGGGATGAGTTCCAAGAATGGGACGAGTTCCAAGAAAGGGGCCTTTATGAAGAGTAAAGGGTTCTGATGATATAAAATCAAGTTTCAAGAAATGAACTATTTTCAGGAAGTATATTGAATATATGATATGATATGTTTTCCAAATGTGAAAAAAATCATGTAATACGATAAACTTTTCAAGTATGAAAAAGTTATATGGTAAGATATGTTTTTCAAACATAGCAAGTTATATGATATACTTGCTCAGTTTTTACGTAAATAGTTCTTGTGATGCAATATGAAGGGACAGTATGTATGAAAGTAAGAAAGTAAGAATGTATGAAAGTATAATGATAGGATATGAAAGGAAGATTATGGTTCTATATAAGAGACATGATCCCATTGAAGTATTAAAATGGGAACAGGAACAATCCATTATGGGTTTGTGGTGGATTTTAAGAAAAGCCACCTAGAAGTATCCGAATTTTCGAGGACGAAAATTATTTTAAGGAGGGTAGAATGTAAGAACCCGAAATTATGATGAACCTATGATTTCCTTAGAGACAAGGAAAATCTAAGACTGAACCATGTATGTCGATATGAAGCTCATGATCTGAGTTGAATATCAGTATATGTTTGAGTTCTCGTTGAATTAGCTACGAGACTCAAAAATAGTTTGCTTAGTCACGCATGAGGCCTTTTTGAGAAAAGGAAAAAAATAGGAATTTATGATTTTTATTACGGTCAAAGTTTGACCAAGTTGACTTTTGTAATAACCAACCTGTTTGTAAACTATGATTTCTTTCGTTAAGAATCACAGCTATGTTATGTATGTTTATGTGTTATATATGATATGTTTTCTAAGAAAAGAAGTTGAATATTTTGTTAAAAGATTCGATAAATTTAATTACGACTCTTTTATTAAAAGAGGAAGTTGTGATTTATGACTCTATGTTAATAGCTTATAATTTTAAGAAAATCCTATACGCAGTTCAAATAAGTTTTGGACGTTGGTCCAGTTAAATTATACTGTTATCAGCTGAAAACAGTATATGAATATCTATGTTAGAATGAAAATGGACTGCATTTAGGAAATAAGCCAAACAAGGCCTTTAAGGATGACACCTCAGATGACAAGTGTCATTGCCATGATTGGTCACCATACAGGGACCAAAATGCAAATATTTTATGTTTAGGGGTCAATTTGCAAATTTAAGAAAGTTCATGATTATGAAGTTTTAGAAGTTAAGGAAGTCTTTTTAAGAAGGATTTAGCAATAAATTGAGATTTAGAAGGCTTAATTTTAGTCGGCCAATCTATAAGGACTAAAGTGTAAATATTTTTGCCTTTAGGGGCTGAAGTGTAATTTTGGGAAAAATTGTGGACTTATCAGTAATTATGTAAATTTATGAGCAAGGGATCTTGTTTTTGAGGAGTATTATGCAAATTAGAAGAATTTAAGTGTCATTAAAAAATGACAAATCATGCCCCAAGTTTAGTGACTAAGCACTTTGATTTGCTTGGTTGATTTTGTGTTATGGTTCAACTAGCAAAATTAGTCCTATTTGGCACACTATGGCCGGCTACCATGAGGGTGAGACACCTCATGCTTCTAGCTTGGATGAACCACCCTCCTAGCCTTGTTCCTTGGCAAGCCAAGGCTTGCACACCTAAGCACCAAGGCCGGTCACCACAAGGAAGCAACACACCATGGCCTAGCTTTGGTGAGCAACTCATCTAGCTTGCTCTCTTGGCTAGCTCAAGCTTTGCCAAGTTACCAGCCATGACCGGCCACCATGAGGAAGCAACACCTCTTGGCCTAGCCTTGATGAATCCACACTCTAGACTCCCTAGCCTAGCCCCCTTGGCAAGCCAAGGCTTGCACACCTCACCCTAGGGCCGGCCATCACTCAAGAGCATGCCACCTCAAGCTTGTAGCTTTGATGAGCAAGCAATTTAGCTAAGCTTGCTTGGCAAATTGGGACAAGGAAGGCCGGCCAACACATAGGGACTAAGGGGAAATATTTTGGTTATAGGGACCAATAGATAAATTACAAGAGATGAAATTCTTGAACTCTTTTAGCTCTTGACACCTCATGCACTATAGGCTAGCTTAGTAAGCTTGCTAGGCTTACTTGTTGGCTAAGCAAGAGCAAGCACAAAGCTCACCAAGGCCGGCCACTCTAGGGAGATGACACCTTATGGTTCCTAGCTATCATGAGTAAGCACCCTAGCTTGGCTACATGTCAACTTGGCCGGCCACCTCTCAAGAAATCAATGACAAATTGGTTTCTTCTAGGGACTTTTGAGCAATTCCAAGAGTTTGTGCTTCACCTATAAATAGGTGAAGGTTCTCTCATTTTATTTTGTTAGCCAATACACACACAAGTAGCACAAACTCCCTAGTTCTGCCTTAGGAGCCGAGACAAGAAAGGAAAGAAAAAGGAGAGAGGAGAGAACAAGAGAAAGAGTTTTCGGTTGGTATTGAAAGTTAGAGGAAGGTTTCAAAACTCTAGCTTAAGGATTTTAATCCGTGGAACTTGAGGTAAATACTTGAATCCTCTAGTTCTTTATTCAAGTTTCAGTTAGGGTTTGAGTATAAGATCATTGAGTATGAGCATGATCTTAGTTTGTTAAGTTTTATGCACAATGGTTTAAGTATGCATGAGTAAGGATCAAAACTGAACGGTTTTTCTAATAACCAGATTTTGAGGCCTTTAGAGGCCGAATTTGGAAAAAGTCAAAACTGTAAAATTGTAGAGAAGGGAAAATCCTAGGGGTCAAAATGGACATTTTTTGAAAACAAGACCCCTAAGACCTTTGTTTTTGCAAAAACCCGAGACCATATTATAATTAGAGTATATGGTTGAAGAATTTTCAAAGGCAGAAACAAGCATGTTAAAGACAGATTTGAGTTTTGAATTAAAAACAAAAGTTGTAGGAGACTTCAAGGTCTACAACTTTCATGAAGAAAACTTTTCCAAATTTTAAACATATTTGTAAGAAAAGGATCAAACCCTATGAATTGGTTTAAAACCCGGTTTTAAGAACTCTAGGGTTTTACTAAATTTCAAAAAGGAGTTGAATTTTAGGATTAGTGGTTTGTATTAAGTTAGCAACTAGAATCGATACGTTGTTATGATAGGATGATGCTTATCCTATGATTTTCTTGAAAACAGGAAAACGACCTGTTTGAGTGAAGAATTTTTAATTCAAGGCGCAGTAACGGTAAGTACGACTCCGCCTACAGCATAAACAAAACTGTTTGTTGTATGCCTTCAAGTATATGATGATATAAGTGCGATGAAATGCTTATAACTTGTATGATACCAAGTTCATGATGCTATGTGTACAAGGAATGTTTATGGTATATATGTATGTATGTCTCCATGATATGATGAATGTTACGGCATGTATGCTTTTAAGTTTATGTTATGAGATATATGAGATATGTTAGAGCATGTATGTTCATATGACGAATAGTTTGATATTATGGCATCACGAAGCATGCTCACTAATGATAAGTTAATCGGTAAAATATGAAATCCCAGTTTCAGTTAAGAAACTGGTTATGATCATGAAATAAGGTTTCAAGAACGAAACAAGATAAGAACAAGATTTAAAACAACATATTGATAAGCAGGATGCTATATGTCGTATCGACCCGCGCTAGGTCGGGTTTGGTTCATGGTTTGAGTTGGACAGGGCTGGTGCCCCAACCACTCCATGGCAGCGCGCCACGGTACGTACATTTATGTTATGTAAGGGTCCAAAAAGTATGCTAACCTATGAAAACAGTAAGAAAGCATAAATGGTGCATGCATTAAGTCATCATGAAATGTTTTGCGGATTAAATAGTTGTGCTTGCTGAGCGAAAGCTCATAGTTCATGTTTATGCTGTAGGTAAGCGACCTACCGGCAATACTTGATGCAATACTGAGGAGAGTTGGTGCTGCGGACTGTGAAATGTGTAATGGACACCGCCACGGGTTTTGGAAAATATGTTTTTGTAAAATACGTTTGTAAAATGTGTTTTGTTATGTTATAAGGAAGTAAAGGTATGTTTTAAGAAAAGTTTCAAGTATATATGGCAAGCAAGTTGCCTCGTGTTGTACCGATCCGCGCTAGGTCGGGTCTGGTCCACGATCTTGGTACTCAGGTGAGTACATACGAATATGTATAAAGATAAGTTAAGTTTTATGTATGAAAAAAAAGTATGGGACTAAGTCAAGTTTAAGTTTGAGAGTAAAAGAGTTTTAAAATAAAGTTTTAAAGAAAAAATTTTACTCTGAAATTTTCAGTAAGTTTAAAGCTTTTTTGTTAAGAATTAAGTTAAGTAAGTAAGTAAGGTAACGGCCCACGTCTACGTAGTCATCCCCCTACGTAGATGGTGTAAGTCGGGGCGTTACACTAACCTTCCAACCTACCATTTTGAATGGCATGAAGGAGCGACAAGAAAGAGATGCCTCGCTGCTTAGGACAAAGACCGAGGTCTTAGAAGGAAAGGAGTCGGATTTCAACATATCTGATGAGGGCATACTCTATCAGAAAAATAGATGATGCATTCCTAACGAGGACGAGTTGAAGGAGCAAATCATGAAAGAGGCTCATGAGACTCCGTATTGCGTTCATCCTGGAGCCACAAAGATGTACCAAGACTTGAAGGAAAATTTTTGGTGGCCCAAAATGAAGAATGATGTTGCTACCTTCGTCAGTAAATGCCTTACGTGTCAAAGGGTCAAGGCAGAACACCAACGTCCAAGGGGAGAATTGCAGAAAATTTCCATCCCATAATGGAAATGGGACCAAGTGACCATGGATTTTGTAGTTGGACTACCCCGAACTCCCAGTGGCAATGACGCTATTTGGGTGGTTGTTGATCGTTTGACGAAGTCTGCACACTTTATTGCCATCAAGCTTAGCTTTTCAGTAGAGCAGCTAGCAGAATTATACGTCGCGCAGATCGTTCGCTATCATGGGATTCCGAAATCGATTATCTCGGATCGTGATGGACGTTTCACTTCTAAGTTTTGGAGAAGTGTACATCAAGCCATGGGTACAAAGCTTACTTTTAGCACGGCTTTTCACCCTCAGACAGATGGGCAATCCGAGAGAACGATTCAAACTCTAGAGGACATGTTGCGAGCGTGTGTGATGGATTTCAAGGGAACTTGGGATAAAAAGCTTCCTTTGATTGAGTTCTCGTACAACAACAGTTTTCAAGCTTCAATTGGAACGACTCCTTATAAAGCCTTGTATGGGAGAAGGTGCAGATCTCCAGTCCATTAGTACGAGACTAGAGAGAAGGAACTTGTGTCCACGGATTTTATTCGGAGAACCACTGAGGCCGTGAAACTTATACGCCGACGGATGGAAACTGCATTTAGTCGACAAAAGAGCTATGCCGACAAACACAGAAGGCCTCTGGAATTCCAAGTAGGAGACTTGGTTTTTCTTAAAGTTGCTCCATTCAAGGGAGTTATGAGATTCGGAAAGAAGGGGAAATTAAGTCCAAGATACATAGGGCCATTCGAAATACTGGAAAGAGTTGGTAATGTGGCCTATAAGTTGGCTTTGCCCCAAGAATTAGCATATGTACACAACGTATTTCATGTGTCGATGCTAAAAAAGTACATCTCGGATCCATCCCATGTATTGGACCACGAACTAATTGAGGTTCACGAGGATATGACGTATGAGGAGAAACCGGTTCAAATCTTGGCACGAGAAGAAAAGGTGCTAAGGAACAAGGTTATACCTTTAGTTAAGGTCCTATGGCGAAATCATGAGATTGAGGAGGCAACATAAGAACGCGAGGAGGATATGAAGAAAAGCTACCCCGAATTGTTCTGATTTTCGAGGACGAAAATTCTTTAAGGAGGGTAGATTGTAATATCCAAAAATTTTCACGAACTTATGATTTTCTTGTATATAAGAAATCTAAAGTCTGTACTATGTGTTTATGTGCAATTGTATGAAAATTATGAATACCAATACAAAAATTCATAATTTTATCAGTATAGGGTTGAGCTCTCGATAAATTAATTACGAGACTCCATAATAGGCCTTTTAAGGAAAAAGGCATGACGGAATTTTATGAATTCATGATGGTCAAAGTTTGATCAAAAAGTCAAAGTTTGACCATAATAAGTCAAAGGTTGACCAGAGTAAGACGGTACTGTGATATGATAAACAGTATGGGAAAAATACTGTGAAAACCGTCTTTACAGACAAGATAGTATAATTAAGATTTAAAACCACCATAGAAAAATCAAGCACCTAAAATAGGATATTAAGGGCCAAAGGGCTTTAAATAAAAAGAAAAATTTTTATACAGTCCAACTATACACAGATAAATTTTGGACTGCAGTTCAGTATAACCGTACTGAATTGTACTGTGTATTAGTAAACACAGTATTGGAAATATCTGTGAAGCTTAAAAATGGATTTATTATTGAAGAAAAGAGCCAAACAAGGCCTAAGGTGAATGACATCACCTCACCTTTTATTTATTACATCATAATTTATTTTTTTAGCTTGGAAAGAAATTTTTGCTTGTTCACCAAGCATATGGCCGGCCACCTCACCCTCCCATTGTGTAATTTTTTTAATTTTTAGGGGTCAAAATAGGATTAGTTTTACTCCAAGGATTTATGAGCAAAAGTTGAACCAAAAATATTTGCAAAAAGGTCCAAAATCTCACCTATAAATAGGCCACAAGGGGGGTCGGTTTTTGGTCCAAGAAATTCAGAAAAAGCAGCCAAATTCTGCCCATTTTCCCTCTCCAAAAATCTGCAATCTCAAGTGGGTGATTGAGTGAAGAAAAAAATTGAGAAACTTAGGGGTTTTGATGTTTGTAGTCTTCGGTTTCCCCTAGCAAGTTCAAGCAAAAATTTTGGCAGTTTTTGTGCCCAATTTTGGGGCCAACAGCCGGCTGCCAAGGGAAGGTGAGTGAGTGAGAAAATTTGGATTTAAGAGTGCTTAGTTTAGGTGCAAGCAGCCACCAAAAATCAGCCAATTTTGGTGCCAATTGGTGCAACAAAACCGGCCTTGGGTGGTGTCCTAGGAGGAAAATTTTTGTGACCAAACCCTAGCCTCAATTTCTTCAATAAATCAAGGTAAACCATTCTAGACCTTAATCTCTTTCAATTAAGCATTCAATTTGAAATTTACATGTATTTCAAGTTGAAATTGTAAGAGCATAAGCTCAATTTATTTTGTGCCCAAAGTTAGGAATCTAGGGTTGTGCTTGATCTAGAATTAGGGGTGGTTTGATTTTTATGTGCATGCTTGCTTTAATTTTCTTAATTTGCATGCTAAATACTAGTTTATTATATGTCCCCAATCTGCCCTAGTGTTGGTGAATGATAATTTTGTGCTAGGTTGCTAGAATTTAATTAGTATGCTTGTTAGGTTTTGTGCAACCGAAATCATGCAACTTAGTTGATCCAATATCAATTAGGTTTGCATGGTGATGTTAGAAATTGTGATTAAAGAAAATTTACACTAGAAAACCGCTGCATGTGTGTATTAGAGCTCCCGCGGTGGCTGGTTGAGCTAGATTCCACGTCTAGGACGTAAAACGAACTCTAAACCGAAAAACTGTCAGGTTCGGGTGGATCCTGACCAGTTTTACGGCAAGCCGATTTCGAGGCCTTTAGAGGCCGAATTTGGAAAAACTTAAAACATGAAAGTTGCTCGGAACAGTTTTCTCTAGGGGGTGGCACTGACGGATTTGCAAAATAAGGCTCCAATGGCCTCCGTTTTTATGAAAATCCGAGGCTGATCTGCCCAGACCTAGTCTACACGTCCAGTAAGATTCAAATTAAAACTGACAAGAATCCAAGCAGAACTGGGTTTTTCTTAAAACACAAAAGTTTTAGAATTTTTTAAGAGCAAGAACTTTCATGAAGACAAGTTTTTCAAATTCAATCTGGATTTTTAAATACAACCTGAACTATAAAAACTGTGCATAAGAGCAAGAAATTCCTGCACAGGATTTTCTAAAAACATGCAGAAAAACTGTATTTTTGCACCAACACCACTGTTTTGACGGTGAAAACTATTCTAAAGGCAGTTTTCAGCCTTTAATGATTTTTATAAAGTCACACTTTGAAAACTACGAATTTTTAAGTTAAACAAAACATTGTTGCCAAATTTTTCATATTTGGATTTTAATAGCCAAAGTATAGTAACAAGAGGTTGACGGATTGTTACCTTGTAAATGAACAAGGCATGTGTGGGGGACATATAACTAGAATGTTGGAAAGGTTACCAACATTTTATAGGATCCTTATCCTATGTTCTTTTTAATAGCAGGAAGTAACCTGCAGTTGCGATCTGAGTTGAAGCAACAAAACCCGGAACATAGCATACCAGGCAAGTATCAAACCTCACCTACAGTATGAAAATAGTAAAGACTATTTTCAAGTATACTATATTTTCAAATATACATGCTATGTTGTGCTATGATATGTGATGCCATGATGTGTGATGCTATGCTATGGCTATGATGTGTTAAGTTATGTTATGACATGTTTTACCATGTTTACAAAAATGCCATGTTTACAAAAGTGCCATGTTTACAAAAATACCATGGTTTCAGAAATGCCATGTTTTCAAAAATTTCATGGTTCCAGAAATGCCATGTTTTCAATAAGGCCATGTTATGGCAAATGTTGAGTATGATATGACATAGTGACATCATGATGCATGTTCACTAATGTTAAACCACATGGTAAGATGAGACAAGTAAGGTGTCGTACCAACCTCCCGTGATCGTGGAGGCTACATGTTTCAGTTGTAATATTTACCTTCCGTGATCGTGAATGGTTCAGTTTAATTCCCAAAACTGTTAGGGCCTTGCAAACCCTAGCTTTGTCTGGAGGCTGCGCACTTTTGGTACGTACACTATGGGCCCACATGTTGAGACAAGATAATAAATATTGAGTCTATAATGAAACATAAGACATTCAATCAATCATAAATGGTTCATGCATGAGTTTCGTGATGATTGGCATGTTTCTTTTTAAAGATGTTTGAAATATTTTGTGAGATTATGTTTGAACTTGCTGGGCGAAAGCTCACTCTTATATTTCATACTGTAGGTAAGAAGCCTGCAGTTTAAGTGGTGGGCTATGCGGACGATGCGGCGGGTGAAGGGCGGTGTGGGATACCACTATGCATAATTTTCCGCATCTAATTTTCAGAGAATATGTTAATATTTCAAAAGTAAATTATGTTTTGTTATATGTACGAAGTTTGAAGACTTAAGATTATACTTTCAGTATAGTATGTATGAATGACAAGTTTTTCTCTACAAGATAACTTATGTGAATATGTTTAAAAAAAAAATTTAGTCTCAAATTTTCAAGGAAAGATCAAGTATATATGGTGTCGACCTAGCTTGGGAAGTCGGGGCGTCACAGTCGCGCTTGATTCCGTCAGGACACTGTCGCGTTCTATATTCTGTTATCATATAAAAGTAAGGGTTAGAAATGTTGGTGATATAACCAACACCCTTATATAACTTTAGTTATATGCCTCTTACTTACTTCTCGCGTTATCCTACTTGGTTACCTTAAGTAACCCTAGGGTTTGAACCTACCCTAATCCGATTATTTTCAAATTTGGTTCAAAACCCATTTTTGTTTCTTTTAGAAAACCTTATATTTTGTACAAAATCCTTTGTTTGACTTTGATAATTTGAAATCATGAAGTAAAATTTGTAAAATTTATTGACTATTGGAAACTGCCTTTGGAACAGTTTCACATTGTCAATCTATCAGTGTTTGTGCAGAATTACTCTTTTCCTGCACTGTTTCTAAAAATCCTGTACAGGAATTCACATTGTACTGTTTTTGAAAACCAATTCAGTTTAAAAATTAAAGCCGAATTTGAAAAAGTTTTCTTCACAAAAGTTTTAGCTTTCGAAAAACCCTACAACTTTCGTGTTTTGAGAAAAACCTAGTTCGGAACTTATCACGTTCATATTCCTTGTTAAACTAATCCTGGCCGTGCATAAATCCTGGGCACGGTCAGGCTCGTGTTTTCATAAAAACCGAGGCTGTTAGAGCCTCATTTTGAAAAATGTTCACGTTTTCCTCTAGGAAAAACCCTACTCTACAACTTTCATGTTTTAAGTTTTTCCTAATTCGGCCTCTAAAGGCCTCAAAATCTGCTTTTCCAGAAGCTGGCCATTTTCTACCCGAAATGGCAGTTTTCGGTTTAAAATTCGTTTTACGTCCTAATATGTACACTCTACCTCAACCGACCGTATCGGGAGCCTAAATCAGTCATGCAATACATTTCTAACGTTCAATTTTCATCATACAAGTCAATATTAATCATCATACATCAATCATAGAAACCCTAGCCATACTATCAAACACTTAGCATGCATATTTGAAACCACCAAACCACAACACTAATTAATCAAGCACATACCCTAAAATTTTAACTTAGGGCAGAAAATTAAAGTGAGCTAATGCTCATACAAACTTTGCTTAAAATACTTTTAAATTTCTCTAAATGAAATTTAAATGAAAGCTTAGGGATCCAAGGAATTATACCTCACTTTGGTTAAGATTTGGGCTTGGCTTTTCTTCCCTTTTTCCCTTCACTAGCCGCTGGTCCTGCTTGGCCAAAAGGATCCAAAATTTTCCAGCCTTCCTCCCCTTGAAGTCCGGTCACCAACTTGCTCAAAAATTCTGACCAATTGCTCCAAAATCCGGCCAATGTCTTGGCTTGGTTCTCCCCCCCTACAACCGGCCTTGGTTAGGGAATTGGGCACCAAATTTTTTTTTCACTCTTCTTGCTTGCTCCTCAACCAAAAACCGACCCTTACTCTCCTAATCTGCTCTTGATTTAGGCTACGATTCCTCTCTTTCCTTCTCCCTCAAATCCGGTTTTGGTGGGTAAAAATTTGGCAAAGTTTGGTTTGAGTTTTCTAATTAAATTTTGATTTTGGGTCACCTATTTATAGAGGTTGTGGAACTTCTTGAAATTGCAACTTTAGTCCTCAAAATTTTTGGCAATTGATCCTTGCCCCTCATGAGTTGGCCGGCCACCACCCATTAAAAGCTTCCCATATTTCTTTCCAATTTACATTAATTAACATAATGATGCAATAATAAAAAAGGTGGATGATATCATCCACCATAAGGGTTGTTTGGCTCTTTTCATAGTGTACAGTCCATTTTTTTAAATTAACACAGGTATTTCCAATACTGGATTCCTTATACACAGTATTGGTTTACTGAACTGTAGTCTAAAATTCATCTGTGTAAAAACAAACTGTATAAAACTTTTCTTATAACTTGAAACCACTTGGCCCAAGATATCCTAATTAATGTGCTTGATTTTGTATGGTGGTTTTGAATCCTAAACATATCATTTTATTCATAAAAAAAACGGCTTTATGCAGTACAATTCTATACTGCGAATTATTTTGCCGTACAGTCTTTTCTTTGACTTTTTGGGGTTAATCTTCGGCTTTTTCGTCCACCATTGACTTTCTTGTCAACCGTTGACTTTCTTGCCAAGATTTGACTCCCGTGGTTAATAGTTGACTTTTTGGTCAACCATCGACGTTTTTGGTCAAACTTTGACCAACATAAAAATTTTAACGATTTTACTCATTTTTACCTAAAAGGTCATTTGCTTGACTTAGCAATCATTTTCGAGTCTTATAAAGCTATAAAAACTCACAAAACATAATAAAAACCCTTAACCGGGCTTTTTCATAATTATCTTCACGGTACAAATAATTTCCTAACAAAAAAAAGAAATCATAATGTTACAATATGCTAGTCATTACAATCTACCCCCCTTAAAAATTTTCGTCCCCGAAAATTAGAACAACTGGGGTAGTTCTTTTTTATATCATCTTCTAATTCTCAGGTTGCCTCTTCAACTTTATGGTTTTGCCATAATACTTTAACCATGGGAATAGTTTTATTTCATAAGACTCTTTCTTCCCGATCTAAAATTCGAACTGACTTCTCTTCATAAGTCAAGTCCATTTGAACCTCCACTGGTTCCTGACTAAATACATGGGAAGAATCTGGCACATACTTCTTTAGCATCGAGACATGGAATTCATGATGTATCGAAGCTAATTTCAGTGGTAAGACAAGCTTATAAGCTACTTTACCAATCCTCTCAAGGATTTCAAATGGTCCCGTATACTTTGGACTAAGCTTTCCTTTCTTGCCAAATCGCATAACTCCTTTCATTTGAGCCACCTTAATGAACACGGCATCTCTAACTTGGAATTCTAAAGGCCTCTTACGTTTATCGACATAACTTTTCTATCGACTAAAAGCTATGTCGAGTCTTTGCTTAATCTTCTTAATACTTTCGGAGGTCTTCTTGATAAAATCTATAGTCTGAAGTTGTTTCTGTCCAACTTCTTGCCAATGGATAGGAGATCGACATTTCCTTTCTGTAAAGCTTCAAATGGAGCCATACCAATTGAAGCGTGATAACGAAAATTCAATCAATGGCAGTTGCTGATTCCAATTTCCTTTGGAATCAGAACACATAATCCAAGCATGTTCTCGAGTGTCTGGATGGTTCGTTTCGACTGACCATCCGTTTGGGGGTGAGATGCCGTACTGAACTTTAACTTTGACCCTATGGCGTTATGATCACTTGTCCAAAATTGAGAAGTGAAACGTCCATCATGATCTGAAATGCTCGATTTTGGCACTCCATACAGTTTAACGATCTAGGATACGTAGACTTCAGCTAACTTTTCTACTGAAAAGGTAGCTTTGATAGTGATGAAGTAGGCTGATATGGTTAATCTATCAACAATAATCCAAATCATGTCGTTCCCACTTGTAGTCCTGGGTAATCCTACTACGAAATCCATCATAATTTGCTCTCATTTCCACTCAGGAAGCTCTATTTTTTGCTAAACTCCTCCAGGATGTCGATGTTTAGCCTTAACTTTTTGACAAGTTAGGCACTTTGACACAATTCAGCCACTTCATTCTTCATGTTTGGCCACCAATAATTCTCTCGAAGGTCCTTGTACATCTTGGAGCTCCTGGATGTAGTAAATATGACATCTTATGTGCCTCTGACATAATCTGATCCTTTAAAATTTCAAAGTTAGGAACACAAATCCTTTCTTTGAAATAATGACACTATTTACAGAGGTCTTAAGCTCCTTGTTCTTTCTGTCAAAAAGTTGCGCCTTTAACAAAAAGGAATCCTTTCCTTGAGGCAACTTAATGGAATCTAGCAGATTGGACTAAAGAGTCAGAAATGACAATCTTCCCGTTATCATTTCCAGGTTGAACTCAGAAATATCCCTTTGTAGTGGCTTCGGAAACGCTTTAATAGATATCAGCATGCCTATAGATTGCCTACTTAAGGCATCTATTACCCTGTTTGCCTTTCCAGGGTGGTAAAGGATCTCACAATCGTAGTCCTTTACAAGCTCTAGCCATCTACGTTGCCTCATGTTGGGCTCTTTCTGAGTGAAGATATCCTTAAGACTCCGAAGATCGGTGTAGATTTCGCATTTGTTTCTATACAAATAACGCCTCCAAATCTTGAGTGGGATAATTCCTTTCATGATCCTTCAATTGTCGTGATGCGTAGGCTACTACATTCCCATTCTGCATCAGGACAGCTCCTAATCCCATTTTAGAAGCATTACTGTAATTCACGAAATTTTCTCCATCTACATCAGGAATTATCAACACCGGCGCACTGGTCAGCTTCCTCTAAGCTCTTGGAAGTTCTCCTCGCACTTCTGGGTTCATTCGAACTTCTTCCCTTTTCGAGTAAGAGCGGTGAGAGGGGTTGCGATCTTGGAAAATCCTTCAATGAATCGTCGATAATATCTAGCTAATCCAAGGAAACTCCTTATTTCCGTAACGTTTTTAGGTACCGGTCACAAAATGACCGCCTCCACTTTCGCTGGGTCTACAGAGATTCCTTCTCTTGATACAACATGCCCCAAGAAATGTACCTTTTTCCAGCCAGAATTCACATTTCATGAATTTAGCATAAAGCTGATTTCGTTTTAACGTTTCCATCACCAGCCTAAGGTGATGCTCATGTTCCTCCTTGGACCTCGAATAAATCAAAATGTCGTCAATAAAAACAATGACGAACTTATCTAGATGCTCCCTGAACACTTGGTTCATAAGGTCCATAAAAGCAGCAGGGGCGTTGATTAATCCCTACGGCATAACCAAAACTCATAGTACCCATAACGCGCTCGAAAAGCCATCTTGGAGATATCCGACTCCTTGATCCTGAGCTGATGATAGCCTGATCGCAGATCGACTTTCGAAAATACAACTGTTCCCCTAAGTTGATCAAACAGATCGTCAATCATCGGAAGGGGATACTTGTTCTTAATCGTGATTTTGTTCAGTTCACGATAATCGATATATATGTGCAGTGATCCATCCTTCTTTTTTAACAAACAAGACAGGCGCTCCCACGGAGAGTGACTCTGCCGGATGAATCCTTTGTCGAGCAATTCTTATAATTGCATTTGAAGCTTCCTAAACTCGGCTGGTGCCATAAGATATGGCACTTTCGATATCGGAGCGGCTCCAAGTGGTAGCTTGATTTCAAACGAAATTTCCCGTTCCGGCGGGAGTCCCAGTAAATCCTTCGGAAAGATATCCACGTACTCCCTTATAATGGGGAAGTCTTTTGGCATCAATTCCATATTCTGATCTTTGTCCACCATGTTAGCTAAATATCCTTGGCAGCCATTAGCTAACATTTTCCAGGCCTTCATTACTGTAATTAATCTAGTTGTTGAGCTCCGAGACTGTTCGTAGAAGCTAAGCTCTTCCTCGTCGTAGGGGTTGAACGTCACGCAACGTTTTTGTTAGTCGATCTTGGCATCGTAATTACCTAAGGAATCCATTCCTAAGATCACATCAAAATCCTGAAGCTTGATCACGATGAGATCTACAAACAATTCTTTTGCCACAAAAAATCACAGAAGTATTTCGTATAAAAAAAAAATTGGACCACAAAATTTCTCCGGATGGCAAAGAGGTTTTGAAAGGTTGTTCTAAACTATCCATACCTTTTCCTAACTTCTGGGCGAACTCCAAAGATATGAATGAGTGAGTGGCACCAGAATCAAACAAGGCAATAATGTCATAAGTGGTGATAGAAATCTAACCTGTCACCACATGGGAAGTTCCCGCTTCCGCATCTCTTCTTGTATAGGCATACATTCTGGCTCGGAGTTCGGGAGCCTCTAATCTGCCTTGTGCGATTGAAGATCCTTTAAGCCTGGCTTGAATCGCATGCAACTAACTGTTCACATTCCGGCTTGAATGTGAAGGGTTTTGATTCTGGGGGTTCTGGGTGCAGTTCCTAGCGTAATGCCCCTCCTTACCACACAAGTAGCAAGCATTCGACCCCACTCTACACACTCCCAGGTGTTTCTTTCCACACTTAGCGCACATCAGGTAGTCAGTGTTATTACCCTCATTTCCTAGATTATTCCTCTTCTGAGGGTAATTCTTTTGTTGGCCCTGGCCCGTGAAATTCCCTATTAGCTTGTTCCTCCCAAACTGCTTGGAACTTTGGGCAGGGTTGCTGTTCTGGCCCTTTGGGAATGCTTCCGAAATCTGACGGGGTTGCGTCTGCTTTACCATACCCTTCTAGCTTTAAAATTTCGAGCCCTTGTTTCCTTGTCCTGTTTAATCCAATACTCGGCTCTTATTGCCCGACTTACGCAATCGGACACCAGGATAGGTGGACTGCTTCCAGCATTCACTTGCTTAGAGATGTCCGTCCGGAACATCTTCATCATCTTCCTAACTTTTTTTTTTTCGTTCGGGACAAGCTCCGGGCATAGGCGAGCTAGTTGCTCAAACTTCTTGACAGCCTCCATTACTGTCATAGATCCTTGTTTCAAGTTCGTGAACTCGTCTTGCTGAACGGCAAGCACTTCTCAATTGTAATACATGGTGCAGAACTCATTCACGAAATCTTGCCAGCTCATGGTCGTGACATCTCTGTGCATTTGGACTGTCATCCACAAGTGTCGCGCATCCTTTTTAAGTGCAAAGGAAGCACAAAGAACCTTCTCTTATTCCGTAAGCCTCATAAAATCCAGAATAACCTGGAAGTCGATTAGCCTGATATCAGCGGCTATTAGGTCCGAAGGTCCCTCAAATTCAGGCGCCTTCATACGCCTAAATCGCTCATATAATAAATCCTCCCGGACTAGCGGTGGATTTACTTGCATCCCGGCGGGTGCTAATGGAACCTCAGCATTCCGTGGAATTTCTGGCTGTACCTCTGGCATCGGAGGTACTACTGGGGGTACTTGATGAACTGGAGGTGGAACCTCATTAACTTGTGGCCTCTGGTTCATTTGAGCTAACTGTTCTCGAAGCCTATCAGTCTCTCGTTGATGTGCAAGTAACTGCTGTTGCAAATTTGCCACAATGGTCGCAAAATCCGGCTCGGGCAGATTAACGGGTACCGTTCTACGTGGACGTACCATCTTCTAAAATCCTATTAAATCACAAGAAAAGATATTATCATACTATTAATATCCTTTCTTCCATGCATAACTTATCATATCATAACACATTATCATTATCACAGGCTTATCATATACTTGTTATAACGTTATCATCTTGTGCTTATCATAGCACTCATAATCATAATATATCATTGTATCACATCGGATACTTATCATGGCTTTTCATATCATAACATATTCTTGTCATATATCCTGTGTTAGCACGGTCTTTTTGTACACTTTACAAAAGTACATCGTATTTACAATACCGTATGTACATACTCTGTACATTATACTATACACACATAGTCAAAACTAAGATGGAAGTGTCTACCACTTTACCATCATACTTTTGTACAAGCCTATTATCAAAAGGAATAAGCTTAATACAGAACATTCTCATAGTAAAAAAATGTATACGTGATCGATCTATATCTAATCTATGTACTCCATCGTGATCACAGAGGAGGCGTCGGAGTCTGTATCCCAATCTCCGTCGTCGTACAAAATCTCCTCGGGATCGTCGTCTAGATCATCCACATGCTCGTCCTCATCATCGCTGGAGATATCGATAATCAGAGGATCCTCGGGCTGATCTTCGGGAGCATCCATGTCGTCGTCAGCATCATAATCGTTGGCCTCTATCTCAACCTTGGGGTGGGTACCTTCTGCAGTGGAACTGCTGGAATCGGGTCCTCTATAAAAACTGGGCCCGCCTCAAATATCGGCTCTCCTATACCGGCGTCATCGACGGGTACCTGAAGCTCAACTACGTATGCATCGGCCTGCATGGCATGAGCTACGACCTTGGCGTCCATGATGTACTCGACCATATGTCCCATGGTCATGTTAGGCGTAGGTGTTGAGACGTACTGTCGGATCTGGGGAGGTAATCCGTTGCGAAGAATCACCAACTCCTGTGATTACGCATGCCAATCTGTTACGTAACAATAGTACCGCTCGAGGTACATATCCCGATAAATCTCGGGATCACGGTACGTCGTTTCTGCTCCCTCGTCGGGTACGGGGCCCGAAACGCGCAATTACTAACGTGCGAAAATGCGCTCAGGAGCGATCTGGCATTGCTCGCTCCCCGAGCGTCAACCACCATAAATGGGCGTCCGCTACTAGGCACCGACTGGCTAAGGAGACCTGTAGACGAGCCACGATGTGACTGGTACAAAAAATCCGCTCTGTGCCGTATAGCCATACTGCTAACAACACTGTCCGTCTCGTGCCCTTGAAAAGTAGAGGATGTAACTCGTAGAACGACGTAATCGAGTATCGGTCCTCAGCTACTCGTTCGGGGTCCATATCAACGTATCTAACATTACATATTCGCATAATAGAAATTAATACATGAAAATAATTTTGAACTTACAATGATGGCGGCGATGGCAGGCTGACTGTGAAATTGGACTGCAGGAAACCGCTCTGATACCAACTCTGTAACGACCCGCCTAGCACAGGCCATTACCGTATATACATACATACATACTTTTCGTACTTTCACACTTATCGTAAGCAGCGTAAATTTTTTTTTTTTATACGGTGCGATACACACGAAAGCGTACGTAAAAAAATTAACGTATACTAAATACGGTTGTTTGGGCATAATATAAAACACATAAAATAATTACATAATTTATCAAAACGCGTAGCGGTATAATTTTCCACATTTCACAGTTCGCCCCACCACGCTCCACCATCTTGTATCAACAGTTGCTGGCAGGTTGCTTACCTACAGTATAGACGTAAGACAGTGAGCTTTCGCTTAACAAGTACAACTATTATAAACCGCGACACAAACAATTACCATCATAACTTAACTTAACATAACATAATCATGACGTAGCTTATCATACATATGCATGAGCCATTTATGCTTTCTTATGCTTTCTTATCCATTCATAACTTACTTTCTTAGCTTATCTTAACAATGGGTCTCATAACATAAGTGTCTGTACCGGGCGCGCAACTATGGAGTGGTTGGGGCGGCCAGTCCATTTCCAACTTAAACCATAGTCCAACCCGACCTAACGCGGGTCGGTACGACACAGGCAAGCTTGCTTGCCATTATAACTTTCATTGTTTTCATACTTGATCTTGTTCTTGTTAATTGGTGAACATGCTTCGTGATGCTTCACACAATTAAATCATAGTCTTAACTTAAGCATATCATAGTCTTAACATGTTTCTAACATTTTTCATAACATATTTCTTAGCACATAATCATAGCATACTTCTTTTCATAACACACAGCATATAACATTTCATAACACATCGTATATGACTTTTCATAGCACAAAGCATATGACTTTACTTTACACATAGCATAAAACATAGCATATTTCATAACATTCCCTAATACATAACATTTCCTAGTACATAACATTTCCTAACACATAGCATGCTTCATACATTCATCATCATACTTAGGCAAGTATACACAACAAAGCCTATGCTGTAGGCGGAGTTGTACTTACCTTATTCGCGTTTGCTGTGTCCGATGTCGCGCTTGATTCCGTCAGGACACTGTCGCGTTCTATATTCTGTTATCATATAAAAGTAAGGGTTAGAAATGTTGGTGATATAACCAACACCCTTATATAACTTTAGTTATATGCCTCTTACTTACTTCTCGCATTATCCTACTTGGTTACCTTAAGTAACCCTAGGGTTTGAACCTACCCTAATAGGATTATTTTAAAATTTGGTTCAAAACCCATTTTTGTTTTCTTTTTTGAAAACCTTATATTTTGTACAAAATCCTTTGTTTGACTTTGATAATTTGAAATCATGAAGTAAAATTTGTAAAACTTATTGACTATTGGAAACTGCCTTTGGAACAGTTTCACATTGTCAATCTATCAGTGTTTGTGCAGAATTACTCTTTTCCTGCACTGTTTCTAAAAATCCTGTACAGGAATTCCCTATTTCCTGTACTGTTTTTGAAAACCAATTCAGTTTAAAAATCAAAGCCGAATTTGAAAAAGTTTCTTCACAAAAGTTTTAGCTTTCGAAAAACCCTACAACTTTTGTGTTTTGAGAAAAACCTAGTTCGGAACTTATCACGTTCATATTCCTTGTTAAACTAATCCTGGCCGTGCATAAATCCTGGGCAAGGTCAGGCTCGGGCTTTCAAAAAAACTGAGGCCGTTGGAGCCTCATTTTGAAAAACTGTCCACATTTCCATCTAGGAAAAACCCTACTCTACAACTTTCATGTTTTAAGTTTTTCCTAATTCGGCCTCTAAAGGCCTCAAAATCTGTTTTTCCAGAAGCTGGTCATTTTCTACCCGAAATGGCAGTTTTCGGTTTAAAATTTGTTTTACGTCCTAATATGTACACTCTACCTCAACCGACCGTATCGGGAGCCTAAATCAGTCATGCAATATGTTTCTAACGTTCAATTTTCATCATACAAGTCAATATTAATCATCATACATCAATCATAGAAACCCTAGCCATACTATCAAACACTTAGCATGCATATTTGAAACCACCAAACCACAACACTAATTAATCAAGCACATACCCTAAAATTTTAACTTAGGGCAGAAAATTAAAGTGAGCTTATGCTCATACAAACTTTGCTTAAAATACATTTAAATTTCTCCAAATGAAATTTAAATGAAAGCTTAGGGATCCAAGGAATTATACCTCACTTTGGTTAAGATTTGGGCTTGGCTTTTCTTCCCTTTTTCCCTTCACTAGCCGCTGGTCCTGCTTGGCCAAAAGGATCCAAAATTTTCCAGCCTTCCTCCCCTTGAAGTCCGGTCACCAACTTGCTCAAAAATTCTGACCAATTGCTCCAAAATCCGGCCAATGTCTTGGCTTGGTTCTCCCCCCCTACAACCGGCCTTGGTTAGGGAATTGGGCACCAAATTTTTTTTTCACTCTTCTTGCTTGCTCCTCAACCAAAAACCGACCCTTACTCTCCTAATCTGCTCTTGATTTAGGCTAGGATTCCTCTCTTTCCTTCTCCCTCAAATCCGGTTTTGGTGGGTAAAAATTTGGCAAAGTTTGGTTTGAGATTTCTAATTAAATTTTGATTTTGGGTCACCTATTTATAGAGGTTGTGGAACTTCTTGAAATTGTAACTTTAGTCCTCAAAATTTTTGGCAATTGACCCTTGCCCCTCATGAGTTGGCCGGCCACCACCCATTAGAAGCTTCCCATATTTCTTTCCAATTTACATTAATTAACATAATGATGCAATAATAAAAAAGGTGGATGATATCATCCACCATAAGGGTTGTTTGGCTCTTTTCATAGTGTACAGTCCATTTTTTTAAATTAACACAGGTATTTCCAATACTGGATTCCTTATACACAGTATTGGTTTACTGAACTGTAGTCTAAAATTCATCTGTGTAAAATCGAACTGTATAAAACTTTTCTTATAACTTCAAACCACTTGGCCCAAGATATCCTAATTAATGTTCTTGATTTTCTATGGTGGTTTTGAATCCTAAACATATCATTTTATTCATAAAAAAAAAAATGGCTTTATGCAGTACAATTCTATACTGCGAATTATTTTGCCGTACAGTCTTTTCTTTGACTTTTTGGGGTTAATCTTCAGCTTTTTCGTCCACCATTGACTTTCTTGTCAACTGTTGACTTTCTTGCCAAGATTTGACTCCCGTGGTCAATAGTTGACTTTTTGGTCAACCATCGACGTTTTTGGTCAAACTTTGACCAACATAAAAATTTTAACGATTTTACTCCTTTTTACCTAAAAGGTCATTTGCTTGACTTAGCAATCATTTTCGAGTCTTATAAAGCTATAAAAACTCACAAAACATAATAAAAACCCTTAACCGGGCTTTTTCATAATTATCTTCACGGTACAAATAATTTCCTAACAAAAAAAAGAAATCATAATGTTACAATATGCTAGTCATTACAGGATCGACCGTCAAATTTCAACTATGGTTAGATCATTAGAAAAATATCATACGAGAACTATTAGTTTCCTTGGACATCGCATATAAGAATCATAAAGCAATCATAATTGGAAAATGTAAACAATGAATTGAGATAAAAGTAGTAAAAGATAGTAACACTAAAATTTAGAGAGGTTCACTGGAATGTCGTGCTACGTCCTCTAAGTCTGGTTTCACTATATGAATTTTGAGTACAAAAAAGTTTACAATTTCTGCGTGTATTCTAGCAAAATAACAGTAAACCGAAGGCTCAAAAGATCCCCTAAAATAAGAAGGATCTTCCTTTATTTATAGAAGGAAGATCATGGCTCTGGACCTGCATGATGGTAGTAGGTCATTCCCTACTACTCGAATAATTTAGAACATGTAGTAGGACACGGACCATAAAGACATGATTGATTGTGGGCCTAGCAGTTATGGAGATTGATCTCTCACCGTTTGTTGTTTGCTGAATAAGAACGCTGGACGAAGAACAGATCATCTGTGATGACCAATAAATGGTTGAGCAATGAGAGACCGATCGGCATCGTTCATCATTCATCGTTCTTTTTGTTGAACCAAGTGCCCACTCGATCCACACTTGGTAAACTTATGGGCCTCAAGGGAACTGAGACCAAATGGTTGAGGACCACTATTCGTCATTCGTCACTCTTCCAGTGAGTGGTAATTGTTCGTTGGGCCGAGCCCGAATGTTCAAGATAAAAAGTACTTTATCTGTCATGGCTCATTGTCTGTCGTTCGTTGGTCTAGTGGTCATGATAACCCAACCATGACATTATGGGGAGACGAAATCTGACCCCAACAGATAGCCCCTCACTCTATCGAGCAATGATTCTCGATAGAGTGTTTGATGATCATCATTCGTAGAACTGTAATAACCAAAAATTTCTACGAACTTATTATATCCTTATGTCTAAGAAATTTAAGTTCGCATTATGTGTTTATGTAATGTTTCATGAATATTATGAGTATCAATGCGAAACTCGTAATTTATCGGTAAATATTTGAGTTCTCATCAAATTAATTATGAGACTCAATAAACAGTTGTTTTGCTAAGCATGTGACCTTTTGAGAAAAAGGGATGAAAAATTTTATAATTTCATGTTGGTTAAAGTTTGACCAATAAAAAAAAAAAAAAAAACAGTCAACAAGTCGACTACACAGATATATGACAGGCAGTATGGAAAATATACTGCAAAAATCAAAATTATGGACAAGAAAATATAAATGAGAAATAAAACCACCATAGAAAAATCAAGCACAATTATAGGAATTTTTGGGCCAAAAAGTTTTAAGAAAAAAGAAAATTTTTCGTACTGTCTATTTTTACACAGATAAATTTTGGACTGCTTTACAATACCATAGTATGGTGTATTAGTGAGCATAGTACCAAAAATATCTGTGTTGGCTTAAAAGTGGACTGTTTTTTAAGGAAAAAGCCAAACATGCCTTAACTAGGCTTAGGTCATCACCTTTTGATTTATGACATCATTAAGGCTTTAAATAAAAAAATAATAATTAGAAGATTATGGAGTGTTCTAGAACCACTAGGTGGCCGGCCATGTGTTTGGGGGGGGGGGGGGGGGGGGGGGAGGGGGGGGTCAAAATAGAATTAATTTTGCTCTATGGATTTATGAGCAAAAGTTGAACAAAAAATTTTGCAAAAAGGTCCCATTTTTCATCTATAAATAGGCTCATGGGGGGATCAGTTTTGGCTGATAAAAATTCAGAAAAAGCAGCCAAATTCTGCCCATTTTCCCTCTCCAAAAATCTGCAATCTCAAGTGGGTGATTGAGTGAAGAAAAAAATTGAGAAACTTAGGGGTTTTGATGTTTGTAGTCTTCGGTTTCCCCTAGCAAGTTCAAGCAAACATTTTGGCAGTTTTTGTGCCCAATTTTGGGGCCAATAGCCGGCTGCCAAGGGGGGGTGAGTGAGTGAGAAAATTTGGATTTAAGAGTGCTTAGTTTAGGTGCAAGCAGCCACCAAGAATCAGCCAATTTTGGTGCCAATTGGTGCAACAAAACCGGCCTTGGGTGGTGTCCTAGGAGGAAAATTTTTGTGACCAAACCCTAGCCTCAATTTCTTCAATAAATCAAGGTAAACCATTCTAGACCTTAATCTCTTTCAATTAAGCATTCAATTTGAAATTTACATGTATTTCAAGTTCAAATTGTAAGAGCATAAGCTCAATTTATTTTGTGCCCAAAGTTAGGAATCTAGGGTTGTGCTTGATCTAGAATTAGGGGTGGTTTGATTTTTATGTGCATGCTTGCTTTAATTTTCTTAATTTGCATGCTAAATACTAGTTTATTATATGTGCCCAATCTGCCCTAGTGTTGGTGAATGATAATTTTGTGCTAGGTTGCTAGAATTTAATTAGTATGCTTGTTAGGTTTTGTGCAACCGAAATCATGCAACTTAGTTGATCCAATATCAATTAGGTTTGCATGGTGATGTTAGAAATTGTGATTAAAGAAAATTTACGCTATAAAACCGCTGCATGTGTGTATTAGAGCTCCCACGGTGGCTGGTTGAGCTATCCACGTCTAGGACGTAAAACGAACTCTAAACCGAAAAACTGCCAGGTTCCGGTGGATCCTGACCAGTTTTACGGCAAGCCGATTTTGAGGCATTTAGAAGCCGAATTTAGAAAAACTTAAAACACAAAAGTTGCTCGGAATAGTTTTTTCTAGGGGACAACATAGACGGATTTGCAAAATAAGGCTCCAATGGCCTCCGTTTTTACGAAAATCCGTGGCTGATCTGCCCAGACCCAGTCTACACGTCCATTAAGGTTCAAATTAAAACTGACAAGAATCCAAGCAGAACTGGATTTTTCTTAAAACACGAAAGTTTTAGAATTTTTCAAGAACAAGAACTTTTGTGAAGACAAGTTTTTCAAATTCAATCTGGATTTTTAAATACAACCTGAACTATAAAAACTGTGCATAGAGCAAGAAATTCCTGCACAGGATTTTCTAAAAACATGCAGAAAAACTGTATTTTTGCACCAACACCACTGTTTTGACGGTGAAAACTGTTCTAAAGGCAGTTTTCAGCCTTTAATGATTTTTATAAAGTCCTACTTTGAAAACCATGAATTTTAAAGTTAAACAAAAGATTTTTAGCCAAATTTCTCAAATTGGATTTTAAAAGCCAAAGTTTAGTAACGAGACGTTGACGGATAGTAACCGGGTAGGATACCCGAGTTACTAGGCTTAGGCCCAATAATAACAAGCGATGAATCAAGTATGGTTGACCACAAACTCTAGGATTACGATTAGTAACCTAGTAAATAATCAAGACATGTATGGGGGACATATAACTAGAATGTTGGAAAGGTCACCAACATTTTATAGGATTCTTATCCTATGTTCTTTTTAATAGCAGGAAGGAACCTGCAGTTGCCACCTAAGTTGGAACAACAGGAAATAGCATAACAGGCAAGTATCGAACCTCACCTACAGTATGAAAATAGTAAAGACTATTTTCAAGTATACTATATTTTCAAGTATACATGCTATGTTATGCTATGATATGTGATGCCATAATGTGTGATGCAATGCTATGATGTGCTAAGTTATGTTATGACATGTTATGCCATGTTTACAAAAATGCCATGGTTTCAGAAATGCCATGTTTTCAGAAATACCATGTTTTCGGAAATGCCATGTTTACAAAAATGCCATGGTTTCAGAAATGCCATGTTTTCAAAAATGCCATGGTTTCAGAAATGCCATGTTTTCAAGAAGGCCATGTTCTGGCAAATGTTGAGTATGATATGACATAGTGACATCATGAGGCATGTTCACTAATGTTAAACCACATGGTAAGATGAGACAAGTAAGGTGTCGTACCAACCTCCCGTGATCGTGGAGGCTACATGTTTCAGTTGTGATATTTACCTTCCGTGATAGTGAAGGGTTCAGTTTAATTCCCAGAACTGTTAGGGCCTTGCAAACCCTAGCTTTGTCTGGAGGCTGCGCGCTTTTGGTACGTACACTATGGGCCCACATGTTGAGACAAGATAATAAAGATTGAGTCTATAATGAAACATAAGACATTCAATCAATCATAAATAGTTTATGCATGAGTTTCGTGATGATTGGCATGTTTCATTTTAAAGATGTTTGAAATATTTTGTGAGATTATGTTTGAACTTGCTGGGCGAAAGCTCACTCTTATATTTCATAATGTAGGTAAGAAGCCTGCAGCTTAAGTGGTGGGCTATGCGGACGATGCGGCGGGTGAAGGGCGGTGTGGGATACCACTACGCATAATTTTCCGCATCCAATTTTCAGAAAATATGTTAACATTTCAAAAGTAAATTATGTTTTGTTATATGTATGAAGTTTGAAGACACAAGAAGGTATTTTCAGTTTGGTATGTATGGGTGACAAGTTTTTCTCTATAAGATAATTTATGTAAATATGTTTTTTTTTTTTTTTTTTTTTTTTTTTTTTTTTTATTTCTCAAATTTTCAAGCAAGTTAAGTACAAGTAAGCACGATGTCGACCTGGCTTGGGAAGTCGGGGCATCACAACAGGGATAGCACATCTTGTGTCGCATCAGGATTTGAGGGAGGAGGGAGGCCGTCGGGAATAGATTCAAACCTAAAAGATGGGACGACATTTAAAGAGGTTGCTCCGCGAGATCTGACAAGGCGATTGTGGTTAAACTTGGTGTTTACAAAGGTGATGTGGAAGCCTTTGTGATTGAGTAGCTTGGCTTACTACTACAGAATGTGGATACCACGACGGAGATTCCACGACCGTTTTTTAAAAACCGCCGTGGAAACTGAAGCAAAAACACGGAACAAAAAGCAATCTCTAAAAACCGTCATGGAAGTCAAGACTTCCACGACGGTTGTTTAAAACCGTCGTGGAAGTATTGTAACGACCCGCCTAGCACAGGCCGTTACCATACATACATACATACATACATACATACTTATAACGTAAACAGCGGAATATTATTATTATTATTTTTTTTTAGCAATATAATCATATATGCACATACGTAAATAATTATAACGAATAATTAGTAACGTTGTACGGGTGTAATATAAAGCTTTATAAAATAATTACATAAATCGACAAAACGCATGGCGGCATAATCCCCACATTTCACAGTCCACCAGACCTCGCCTTCCATCTTGTATCAGTGGTTGCTGTTAGGCTGCTTACCTACAGCATAGACGTAAGACAGTGAGCTTTCGCTCAGCAAGTACAACTATTTAAACCGCATAGCAATAATTCAACAATTAAATCATCACAACATAACAATCCATACTTAACATTTCATACTTAACATACATCGTAACATATCATAACTTAACTTGACATATGCATGAGCCAGTTATGCTTGGTTATGCTTACTTGATCATTCTTAACTTTCTTATCATACTTATCTTGTCTTATCTTATGGGCCCCATAACGTAAGTGTTCGCACCGGGCCCGCGACTATGAATTGGTGGTGGCGGCCAGTCCATTTTCAACTCAATCCATAGTCCAACCCGACCTAACGCGGGTCGGTACGACACAGGCAATTGCTTGCCATCATATCATTTCATACTTAATCTTTCTTTTGTTAATCGGTGAACATGCATCGTGATGTTTCACACAATTAATCCTCAGCATATCTTAACCCTAATCGTGTTCCTATAATTTCATAACATATAACATAGCACTTGACATATCATAATTCATGGCATATAATCATAACCTATAACCCTAGCATATAATCATAACATATAACCATAACATGTAATCATGGCATACCTAGGACATTCTACAACACTTAGCATGTAACATTTAATGACATGTAACATTTACATATAGCAAACATACTCAGGTAAGTATACACAACAAGCCTATGCTGTAGGCGGAGTTGTACTTACCTTGTTCGTATTGGTTGTGTCTGCTGTCGAGTATATGCCCGTCAGGACACCGTTGCGCGTGATATTCTGAGATTAAATAAAAGTAAGGGTTAGAAATGTTGGTAGTATAACCAACACTCTTATATAACTTTAGTTATATTCCCTTACTTAATTTTACGTTATCCTAATTGGTTACCTAAGTAACCCTAATCGGACTGTTTTTAACTTAGGTTTCAAAATCTTATTTCTTTAGAAAAGAAAACTTTAAGTTTAGGTATAAAAATCCTTTTTGTTTAACTTTGAAAACTGAAAATCTTAAAATGAGACGTATAAAATTATTAACTATTGGAAACTGCCTTTGGAACAGTTTCACAATGTCAATTATTAGTGTAACTGCGAAATTACCCTTTTTCTGTGTTGATTTTAGAAATCCTGTACAGGATTTTTCATATTTCCTGTACCGTTTTCGAAATCCATTTTCATTTTAAAATCAAAGCTGATTCTGAAAAACTTGTCTTCACGAAAGTTTTAGATATGGAAAATTCCTACAACTTTCGTGTTTTAGGTAAAACCTAGTTCGGACGTTTTCTTTGTCAAATACCTTATGGAACCAATCCTGGCCGTGCAGGGGTCCTGGGCACTTCAGGCTCGGGTTTTGTTAAAAATTCGAGGCCATTGGAGCCTCATTTTGCAAATCCGTCCACGTTGTCCACTAGGAAAGACTCTTATTAACAACTTTTGTGTTTTGAGTTTTTCCAGATTCGGCCTCTAAAGGCCTCAAAAACTGTTTTCCCCGAAACTGGCCAATTTCTACCCGAGTTGGCAGTTTTCGGTTTCAATTTTCGTTTACGTCCTATAACGTTCACCCTACCTCAACCGAACTCAGCGGGAGCCTAAATCAGTCATACATCACATTTCTAACGTCCAATTTTCAGCATGCAAGCCAAATTACAAATCATCCATAAACCTACAAAAACCCTAGGCATACTAACAAACACATAACATGCAACATAAAACCACCAAACCCTACACCCTAATTAAATCAAGCACATGCTCAAATTTTCTAGCTAGGGCAGAACTGAAAGTGGGCTTATGCCCATTACAAACCATTGCTTAAATACATTTAAATTTCTCCAAACGAAATTCAAATGAAAGCTTAGGTAATTAGGGGTTTTACCTCACTTTTTGGCTCAAAGTTGGCTTAGGTTTTCTTCTCCTTGTTCCTTCACAACAGCCGGCTGAATTGGTGGGTGGCAAGTCCAAGCTTGCTGCCTTCCTTGCCCTAAGTCCGGTCACCAATTTGTTCAAAATCCAGCCACCACTAAGCTCCAAAAACCCGGTTTCCTAGCTTGGCTCTTCCTCCTTGGTGGTTTCCTTGCAACCGGCCTCCTTGGCCAACAAGGGTTACAAATTTTTTTTTCCAAACTTTTTGCTTGTTCACCAACACAAAACCGACCCTCCACTAAGCTCTAGACACTCTAGGGTTTGAAAATTTTCTTTCTTTTTCTTCCTCACAAGTCCGGATTTGTAGAGAGAAAATTGGCCAAAGTTTAGCTAGCTTTTCCAATTTTTGTGAATAATGCCCACCCCTATTTATAGAGGTTGGAAACTTTTTGCTAATTGGATTTTGGCCCCAAAAGAAGCAAGAAATCACACAAAATGGAGGGCAAGTGGCCAGCCATCCTTGGTGTTTATCTAACCATATACTTTCCAATTTTCTTAAATTAAGAAAATGATGTCATAAAGAAAAATTAAGTGAGGTAAGCTAAGTTAAAGCTTGTTTGGCTCTTTTGCTATTGTACAGTCCATTTTTAAGTTAACACAGGTATTTCCAATACTGGATTTACTTATGCACAGTATTGTTTTACCGAACTGCAGTTCAAAATTCATCTGTGTAAAAATGAACGGTATACAATTTTCCCTATTTCTTAAAACCATTTTGCCCTATACTTCCACTTAATGTGCTTGATTTTCTATGGTGGTTTCTGAGTCTTAAACATATCATTTTATCTGAAAAATTGGTTTTCACACGGTACAATTTTATACAGATAAATATTTAATCGTACAGTCATTTCTTGGGCTTTTCGAGTCAACCATTAACTTTCTTGTCAATCATTGACCTTCTTGTCAAGATTTGACTTTCTTGGTCAACAGTTGACTTTTTGGTCAACCGTGACGTTTTTGGTCAAACTTTGACCAACATGAAAAATTTTGCATTTTTGTTCCTTTTTACTTAAAAGGTCGTTTTCTTGACTAAATAATCCTTTTTGAGTCTTATAAAGTCAGAAAACTCACAAAACATAATTAAAACCCTTAACTGGGCTTTTTCCATAAATACCTTTACGGTTCAATGTAAATTCTATACAAAGAATCGTATTGGTGAAAAAAAATCAGGTATTACAAGTATATATTTCCACGACGGTTTTTGAGAACCGTCGTGGAAGTCTCAACTTCCACGACGGTCACTTGAAAACCATCGTGGAAGTCTCGGGGCTTACACGACGGTTTTAAACAACCGTCGTGTAAGTCTCTACTTCCACGACGGTTTTCTGGAAAGCGTTGTGGAATCATCGTCCTTTGTTTGTTCAGACATATCAGATTGAGTTACCCTATTTTTTCCACATCGATACAGCAACTTCCGTGAACAAAAATCAGATCAGATCGCTCCGACGACAACAGTTCTAAACACCGCTGTTGGACGCCACCCACCACCATCTACTGGTCGATCATCATTCTTGTAAGTCATGATGAAACAAATTAACTTATCTTTTTGATGTTTTCCTATGTATTAATTTTTTATTTACGAACCCAGAATATTAATTTTAATTTGTATTTTTTTGGATTGCTTTTGATACGTTAAATACTGCAAAGTGTTTAATTAAGTGATCACAATCAATGTATTTTTAGTTTAGTTTTTTTTTTATTTTGGATTTTTAGTTTGAATTTTTTAGTTAAATCCTAAATCAATGTATTTTTAAATCCGATATTACAATGTATTTTTAGTTTGGATTTTTTAGTTAAATAACCCGGGCCGATTTTTTAATTGTATTTTTAGTTTTGTTATGTTTTTTGGATTTTTTTAGTAAATATATTGTTGATTTAATTAATGCATGTGCCGGGAGTCTTTATATATAACTAATTAAATGTAAATGATATTCATGCATGCAATTTAAACCCGTGCACACCTTGACTTCGAGAACTTTGATTTATTGGTTTAGGATTTGCGTGCAAATTATGGATAGGAAATAGATGTGGTTTGATAGATTGTCTAAAGCATATGAAGATGGTGGTGTTGAAGAATTTTTGTCATTTGCTAAAGCTCATACACAAGACGATAAGATTTGGTATCCCTGTCAAGTTTGTGGTAATCATAGATCCCATTCCATTGATGATGTTAGAGGGCATTTGCGCGCTTATGGGATTATTTGTTCTTACCAAACATGGTATTTACATGGCGAAGATTTTGTCGATATTAAGTATACATCAACTAGTACTAAAGGTTGTAATGACCAAAATTTTTACGGACTCATGATTTCCTTGTTCATAAGAAATCTAAGTTCGTACCATGTATTTATGTGACATTTTATGAAAATTATGAATATCAATACAAAATTCATAATTTTACCAGTATAGGGTTGAGTTCTCGATAAATTAACTACGAGACTCCATAATAGGCTTTTTAAGGAAAAAGGCATGACGAAATTTCATGAATTCATGTTGGTCAATGTTTGACCGAAAAAGTCAAGGTTGACCAAAGAAGTCAAATATAAGACGGTACTGTGATACGATAAGTAGTATGGGAAATATACTGCAAAAACCGTCTTTACAGACAAGATAGTATAATTAAGATTTAAAACCACCATAAAAAAATCAAGCACCTAAAATAGGGTATTAAGGGCCAAATAGCTTTAAATAAAAAGAAAAATTTTTATACAGTCCAACTATACACAGATAAATTTTGGACTACAGTTCAGTATAACAGTACTGAATTGTACTGTGTATTAGTGAATACAGTATTGGAAATATCTGTGTTAGCATAAAAAATGGACTGCATATTAAGGAACAAGCCAAACAAGGCCTTATGATGACATCACCCAAGCTTGGAATTATAACATCATTTATGAATTAAAGAAAAGAAAACTTTGGAAAGAAATCCAATCCTAGCCACCTTGCACCATAAATGGCTGGCCACTTGGAGGGCAATTTAGTAAAGTTTTGTGCAATTATTTTTGCTTGAAGGGTTTTTAAGCAAATTTTGGATTAAAAATAAATCCAAAATTAAATTAATTTCTACCTATAAATACCCCCAGGAGGGGGGGGGGCGGATTTTTGGACCAAAAATTGGGAAATTTTAGCCAAACTCTTGCAAAATTTTCTCTCACACTCTCCCTCTCCAAAACTGAACCTAAGCCAAGAGAGAAAAAAAAAAAAAAAAAAAACCCTAGAGCAAGCTAATAGGGTGGTCGGATTTTGTTGAACCACAAGCCAAAGGTTGAAAAATTTTAGTGCCCATTGGAGGGGAAAACCGGTTGTGGTGGCAGCCAAGGAAAAAGGGAAAAAGTTTTGGGATCCAAGCTTGAGAACCCAATTACAAACCCTAGAGGTAAACCTTCAAACCCTAAGCTTTTAAATTGAGCTTCAATTTGGGAAATTTAAGTGTATTTCAAGCATTGGATGTAAGAGCATAAGCTCAATTTAATTTTTATGCCCTAATTTAGAATTTTTAAGTTGGTGCTTGAATTTATGGTTTAGGTGGTTTTATTTACTAAGTCATGCATGATTTTATGCTTTGGTTGCATGCTAAGGTTATATGTCCCCAAGTATGTTTAAGTTTGTGCTTGATTATGCATGCTAAGTGTTTGATGTGATGATTGTTGATGAATGTTTATGTAATGATGGTATGGAACGTTAGAAACCGCTGCATGACTGATATTAGGCTCCCGCTGTGGGCGGTTGAGGTAGTGTGCGCGTATTAGGATGTAAAACCAAGTTAAGAGCAAACTTAGAGGCCGAATTAGGCTGCCATTTTTCTGGAAAGATGATTTTTAGGCCCTTAGAAGCCGAATTAGGCAAAATGTAAAACATGAAAGTTGTAGAGAAGGTATTTTCCTAGGGGGAAACTTGGACAGTTTTCAAAAATAAGGCTCCGAGTGCCTTCTTTTTTATAAAAACCCGAGCCTGACTGTGTCCAGGACTTATGCACGGCCAGGTGAGTTCAACAGGGAATAAGAGCACGTTAGAGTCCGAACTGGGTTTTTTACAAAATGTGAAAGTTGTAGGGTTTTTCAAAAGCTAAAACTTTCGTGAAGACAACTTTTTCTAATTCAAATCAAATTTTTAAATAGAAATGGAATTCTAAAAATTGTACAGGAAACAGGAAATTCCTTAACAGGATTTTCTAAAACAATGCAGGAAAACTGTATTTTTGCACCAACACCAATGTTGTGACTGTGAAAACTATTCCAATGGCAGTTTTCAGCCCTTAATGATTTTTATAAAATCCCACTTTGAAAACCCCGAATTTTTAAGTTAAACAAAAGATTTTTGGCCATATTTTTCCAAATTGGATTTTAAAAGCCAAAGTTTATTAACAAGACAATGACGGATAGTAACCGGGAAGGATACCCGAGTTACTAGGCTTGGCCCAAAAGCCCAAGTTTGACCCATAGAATGTTGACTTTGGTTGACTAAGTTTGACCACCTCAAGGGTTACCCTATGTAACCCAATAAGTTATCATGTGTATAATTGAGGGACATATAACTAAGATTGTGTATAAATGTTGGATAGGTCACCAACATTTTATAGGATCCTTATCCTATGTGCTTTTTAATAGCAGGAAGTAACCTGCAGTTGCAACCTGAGTCGGAGCAACGAAACCCAAGATATAGCATAACAGGCAAGTACAGACCTCACCTACAGTATGGAAAATAGTAAATATTATTTTCAAGTATACATGCTATGTTATGTTATGCTATGACATGTGATGCCATGCTATAATGTGCTAAGTTATGCTATGACATGCTATAACATGTGATGCCATGCTGTAATGTGCTAAGTTATGCTATGATATGTTATGCCATGAGAAGTTATTCCATGTTTACAAGAATGCCATGTTTTCAAAAATGCCATGTTTACAAAAATGTCATGTTTTCAAGAATGCCATGTTTTCAAGAATACAAAAATGCCATGTTTTTAAGAATGCCATGTTATGGCAAATGTTAAGTATGATATGATATAGTGACATCATGAGGCATGTTTACTAATATGAAACCACATGGTAAGATAAGACAAGCAAGGTGTCGTACCAACCTCCCGTGATCGTGGATGATACATGTTCAAGTCAAGTTATGATTATTAACCTCTCGTTGATGCGTGAGGGTAAGTTTATGATTCCCAGAACTGTTAGGGCCTTGCAAACCCTAGCTTTGTCTGGAGGCTGCGCGTTTTTGGTACGTACACTATGGGCCCACATGTTAAGACAAGATAATAAGTTCAAGATTGAGTCTATAATAAAGCATAAGACATTCAAATCAATCATAAATGGTTCATGCATAAGTTACATGATGATTGGCATGTTTTTAAGATGTTTGAAATGTTTTGTGAGATATATTTATACTTGCTGGGCGAAATCTCATTATATATTTCATACTGTAGGTAAGAAGCCTGCAGCTTAAGTGGTGGGCCATGCGGATGATGCGACGGGTGAAGGGCGGTGTGGGATACCACTACGCAAAATTTTCCGCAACCACTTTTGAGTTAATATGTATATATCTCAAAAGTAAATTATGTTATACAGTATGTATGAAGTTTGAAGACTTTAATTTTCAGTATAGTATGCATGCATGACAAGTTTTTCTCTACAAGATAATCTATGTATTTATGTTTTTAAAAAAGAAATTTAGTCTCAAATTTTCAAGTAAGTTAAGTACAAGTATGTATGGTGTCGACCCGGCTTGGAAAGTACAAGTTTTCAAGTAAGTTAAGTACAAGTATGTATGGTGTCGACCCGGCTTGGGAAGTCGGGGCGTCACAAAGGTAAAGAGCCTATTGTTGAGGAAAACGTCGGTGATAATATGTACAATATGATAAATGATTTGGAAGAAAACTTTGTGCACCGTCCGGAGTTATTTGAGGAAATGATTATTGATGTCGAAACGCCCTTGTATGTCGGGTGTACAAAATATACAAAATTAGGGGCATTGGTAAAATTATGGAATATGAAAGCGTCGGGATGGTGGACGAATTCTAGTTTCACGACTCTTTTAGCTTTTCTAAAAGATGTTCTACCGGAGGATAACAAAGTGCCACCTAGTATGTACGAGGCGAAGAAGACATTGAGCACGTTGGGAATGGAATACGAAAAGATACATGCTTGTCCAAATGATCGCGTCCTTTACTGGAGAGAATATGAAGATTTAGATGAATGTCCGGTTTGTAATGAGTCAAGATGGAAGAAGGGTAAGGTGCCATCGAATGGTAGTAAAGGAGTGCTAGTAAAGGTGTTATGGTACATTCCACCAGCTCCATGTTTCCGCCATTTATTCCGTAATGCACAGCGTGCTAAGAGTTTGACATGGCATCATGATAAACGTGTTGACGATGGCAAGCTTAGGCATCCGGCCGACGCACCGCAATGGAAGACCTTTGATGACAATCATCCAGATTTTAGTGCAGAACCAAGGAATTTACGTCTCGGTTTGTCAACGGATGGAATGAACCCGCATAGTAACATGAGTAGTCGGCATAGTACCTGGCCAGTCATACTTATCAACTACAATCTCCCTCCAGACGTTTGCATGAAGCGGAAGTTCTTGATGTTGACATTATTGATCTCAGGCCCTCAACAACCGGGGAATGACAATGATGTTTACTTGGCATCATTAATCGATGACCTAAAAAGGTTGTGGGATGATGGTTTACAAGTAAGAGATTCTTACCGTCAAGATATGTTCAATTTTCGCGTAATGTTGATTTGGTCAATTAATGACTTTCCTGCACTTGGCAACCTATCTGGTTATCCTGTGAAGAGTTCTATAGGTTATCCCGTTTGTCTGAAGGAAACATCTTCCATCCGGTTGAAAAATGGTAGGAAAACCGTTTACCTTGGTCACATGAGGTTCTTGCCGAAAAATCATCGATATCGCAAACAGAATAAGGCTTTTGATGGCAATACTGAAGAAAGAACCGCTCATCGGATTTTAACTGGCGAAGATATATTTGAGATGGTTAAAGATGTGAAGGTAGTTTTGGGAAAGAGAAAACGTAAGGATCCAGTTGTCGATGGACCTTGGAAGAAGAAGTCAATCTTCTATGAACTTCCATATTGGAAGTCACTTTACGTTCGTCATTGCTTAGATGTTATGCATATTGAGAAAAACGTTTGTGAATCGATAGTGGGCACATTGCTTGACATTCCGAATAAGACAAAAGATGGTGAAAAGGCACGGTTGGACCTTAAAGAGATGAAGATTAGAACAAATTTGCTCTCCGAGAAAAGATCGAACGGTACTTACTTACCGCCGGCAAAGCACACATTATCTAGACACGAAAAGAGAAAGCTTTACGAGTGGCTTGCTTCCGTGAAAGTGCCAAGTAGGTACTCTTCCAACTTCAAAAGGTTGGTGTCGATGAAAGATTTGCGGCTCGTTGGAATGAAAACACATGATTGTCATATCTTGATGCAACAATTATTACCTCTTGCTTTGCGAGGAGTTTTAACAAAAGATGTGAGACACTCAATTACGAAGTTATGCTCATTTTTCAATTCAATATGCTCCAAGGTAATTGATTCAATGATGCTAGATTCGCTACAATCGGAATTGGTTATGACATTGTGCCTGCTTGAGAAGTATTTCCCACCAGCCTTTTTTGATATAATGATCCATCTATGTGTGCACTTAGTTCGGGAAGTTAAGTTATGTGGCCCGGTGTATTTGAGGTGGATGTATTCTTTTGAAAGGTACATGAAGGTTTTGAAGGGATATGTGAAGAACCGAAATAGGGGGGAGGGTTGTATAGTGGAAAACTACATAGCCAAGGAATCAGTTGAATTTTGCTCTGAGTATTTGTCCAACGCGGACCCAATAGGGTTGCCAACGAGCGGGCTATTTACGTCGAAAGGACTATCCGTGGCCGTTCATTCATCAGTAAATCAAGATGAATGGGAAAAGGCTTGTTTGTATGTTTTGCACAATGCTAAGGAAATTGAGCATTTCTTTCAGGTTCATATGGCGGAATTAAGAGCTGCAGATCCAAGAAAAGGAAGAAGTGAGAAGTGGATTCAAGATGAGCATAATCGGACATTTCGGGAGTGGATAAGAAAATATTTGCATATGAAGCTTGGCGTTTCACAAGACGTAATGAAGCTATCTAGAGGTCCGTCATCGATAGTCAGAAGATATACATCGTACCTTGTCAATGGCAACTCCTTCTACACTCGGGAAAGAGATGAGAAGCAACCCGTACAGAATAGTGGTGTCACCCTTCGGGCCGAGTCTATGCATATTTCATCCGCAAAGGACAAGAATCCAGTATATAGTTCCATGAAATACTTTGGGTTCATTGAAGATATTTGGGAACTTGATTATTGCGGCTTGCGAATAGCACTCTTTAAATGCAAGTGGGCTGACAATAATTATGTTAAGGTTGATAGTGACGGCGTGACAGTGGTGGACTTTAGGCGATTGGGATACAAAAATGATCCTTTCATCATGGCGTCACAAGCGGTACAAGTATTTTATACAACGGATCCCACAAATTTAGAGTTATCTTTAGTTATGCCAATGAAGCCAAGAATAATCCGGGATGGCCAAGAAGATATTGAAGATTGCACCGACATTCCATCATTTACAACGGGTTTGCCACCGGTGGAGGAGATTGATGATTTTGACGATGATGTTTCACACTTAGTTCGATTGGAAATCGAGTGGACACGTGTTGAGAAGCCCAAAAAAAAAAAAGAAGAAAAAAAATACTCAACAAAAGATTTTTTTTTTTTACGTTGTAAACATTTAGATATGATTTTTTAATTATGCACATTATATTTGAAATGTACATGGGAATTATTTATACATACAAATATGTTTGGAAACAAATAAGAACAGGCATGAATGATTGCACAACACACAGGTTTGGCCGTTTAAAGGGATTATATTAACAATTTTTTAAATTTTTTACCTACGACGACCGTTATTGGAAAAAACTGTCGTGGTATATAATCTAGCACGACGGTTTTCCTTAAAAACCGTCGTGGTAGGGGTCGAGGATGAAAACACCCTAAAGCCTACCACGACGGTTTTATTAGAAGACCGTAGTGGTAGATGAAAAACCCTGAAGCTTACCACGATGGTTTTCTTAGAAGACCGTCGTGGTAGATTGTTGGTGGGATGAAAAAACCCTAGACTCTACCACGACGGTTTTCGTATAAAACCGTCGTGGTAGATAGTAAGCCTACCACGACGGTTTTCTATAAAGACCGTCATGGTAGATTGTAAATCCTCTGAAGCCTACCACGACTGTTATATTAAAAAACCGTCGTGGTAGGTCATCTACCACGACGGTTTACTATGAGGACCGTTGTGGTAGATTTCTTTACCACGACGGTTTTTTTGCAGACCGTCGTGGTAGAGATTTTAGCGGCAAGTTTTGAAATTTTTGGAAATTGTTTAACTTTTTGCCGCTTTTAATAAAACCTAAAAACAACACCATTTTTCCCAAATCCATTTCAGCCCGAGCCTTATTCACTTTTGCAGTCTCTAATACACACTCAAACTCCATACCCAGTATATTTCCTCCCTCCATTTCTCTTTTGTCGCTCCCTCCCTTTAAAATCATCAAAAACTCTCTCAATATCACTCAAACGCCAACTCCATCCTCCACCACTCATGCGGTTTCCTCCATTCTCCGACGGGTCCACCAACGACGCTTGTTTTCAGACTTTCCCAGTTTCTCTCGCCGCCCACAACCCGTGTTGTCCCAAATTTTCTACCACTCTTCCCGTACCCACGCTCTACTATCCGGTAAGTTGTAATGTATATTGCTTGGGTAAAGCACAAATATGGGTAATTTCCGTCCACTACATCGTATTTTGTTGATTGTGGTTGTCCAAATTGATTACATTCAAGGCCGAAATGGGCAAAAGCCGTCACAAACATTTTCGGTCTTTGTTGCTTGTGTTTGTGATTTACATTGATTTAAAATGGTTGGACAAGGCTCGGATTTGTTAAAAATTTTTGCTTTTGTGATTTAATTGTTTGATATTACATGTTTGATTAAATGCCTTGGAGTGTGAGAAATAGTTTTACATTGTATTTACATGGTTAGGTATGGCTCGGATCTGGGAATTTTCCGGATAAAATGTAATACCTAGATTTTTCATGTCACTAATTTCTTCTTAAGAAATTAGATTCTATGCCATGAAGGTATTTATGAAAAAGTTCAAGTAAGAGCTTTTGTTTGATTATGTGAATTCTTTTGGGTCAATAAGACTCAAAATAGGTTTTAAGGTTAGAAAACGCTCTTTCAAGTCGAAAAGGACGAAAAAGGACGTAATTTCAGAAAAAGTCAAAGTTTGACTGAAAAAGTCAAATTTGACCAAGAAAGTCAAATTTTGACCAAGAGTGGTCAATGGGTTGACTTGGCAATATGGTATGATGCAGTATGAGAAAATACTGTAAAATATGTCAGTATGGGCAAGATAGCTCAAATAGGCTTTAAAACCACCCTAGAAAATCAAGCACACCTAGTTAAGGTCAAGGGCAAAAGGACGTGAAAATATGGAAAACTTGGTCACCAAGTAACCCATTGGGGCCGGTCACATGCAGGGGCAAAAATGTCAAAATTTTCACTTTTGGGGTAAAAGTGTAAATTTTGGAAAATTGATGATGTAAGCACATGATGTCATCAAGATGATGTCATCATGATGAGATAAGCTTGGCTTGTTCACCAAGAAAGCAACCGGCCACCTAGGGGGCATTTTTGTAAGAATTTTCACTTTTGGGGCCAAAGTGCAAATTTTGGAAATTTGGTGATGTAAGCATGTGATGTCACCAAGATGAGGTCATCTTGCCTTGCTCTCCAAGATTGACAGCCGGCCACCTTGACACCTAGCATGCCAATTGCATGATTTTCTCAAAGTTTAGGGGCTAAAATGTAATTTTTGGAAAGTTTGCATTTGCCTATAAATAGGGGTGGCATTTAATAATTTAAATCAGAAAATTTCGCCAAACTCTTGCCATTTTTCTGCAGAAAAATCCGAGAGAGAGAGGAGGAGAGAAACCAAGAGAGAACCAAGAGAAAAAGTTGGAAAAAGCCAAGGGAGGCTAGTTAGTGTGCATGTTCGGTTTCAAGCTAGAAACCAAGGGCAAATCTGGAAATTTTGGACCCAATTTTTGGGCAGTGGCCGTGCATGGGAGAGGAAGAAACGGGAGAGAAATTTCAATGGAAAAAAAAAATGGAGAGAGTGGCCGAGTGGGTGAGAAAACCCCAACCAAGAAGCCAAAAAGATTTTTGGTGTCCTATGTGTGTGCATGGTCGGCCATGAGATGTGCAAGAAATTGGAGTGAAAATTTTGAGGTTTTTGGGCTGTAGAGGGCTCGGTTTTGGCTGCAAGAAATCACCAAGTTTGGTGAAAAATTTTGGTGCCATTTGGAGAGCTAGAGCAGAGTGTTTGGAGAGCCAAAAGGGAGGGAGATTTCGGTTTGCATACCCTAACCCATCCCTAGGGTTAGCTAAGGTAAAACTCCCTCAAACCCTAACATTTTGCCATGCAAGTTAGATGGGATATTTATGTGTATGTTTGTATGTGCATGGCTGAAAATTGGAACCCCATTTGGAGGGGAAATCCGGACTTGTTGGCAGCCAAGAGGGAGGAGTAAGGAAGTTTGAAATCCAAGCTAATAAACCAACTTCCAAACCCTAGAGGTAAACCCTAAAACCATAAGCTTTTGGTTTGAGATTTAATGTGGAAATTTAAGTGTATTTCCAAGTCCAATATGTAAGAGCATAAGCTCAAAGTTTTATGGTTAATGCCCTAGACTAGGTGTGGTGCTTGATTAGGGTGTTGCTTAAGGGTGGTTGCTTATGGTTTTGTTTATGCTTGTGTGCATTATATTTGTGCTTGTTTGCATGCTAGGATTGCATGGCTTTATGGTTGGTATGTTCCCTATTAGTGTGCAGCCGGTTGTGGCTTGTGTGCATGGTTATTAGAGCTAGCCATGGTTCGGCTCGAATGTATGTATGAGATGTGATGCCACTCTAGTTCATGCAACCCTAGGTTTGTGTAGATTTGGTTTGGGTTGCATGGCTGCGTTAGAATCACGTGTTGATTCATGTGGGACGTTAGTTAATGCTGCATGTTGGTTACTTAGGCTCCCGCGTGATCGGTTGAGTTAGTTCCGTGAAGTAGGATGCGTAAAACCGAGTAAGCACAAAAACTGGCAGATTCGGATCAAATCTGCCCAGTTTTTGGAAAAGTGAAATATAAGGCCTTTAGAGGCCGAAATGGGAAAAACGTAAAACACGAAAATTGTTCGGAAGAGGTTTTCCTAGGGGCCAATGCGAACCGTTTCCCAAAATGAGACCCCAATGGCCTCCGTTTACCCCAAAACCCGTGGCTGATCCCCAGACCCAGTTTTCACTCAGTTTTTCGGGGTCAGCCAGTTTCAAACAAAAACTGGGACGAATCTAAGCCGAATTGGAATTTTGATAAAACATGAAAGTTTTAGCATTTTTCGAGAGCTACAACTTTCGTGAAGAAAACTTTTTCAGATTACGAACTGATTTTTAAACTGGGATTGTTTTTCGAAGGGTGCGCAGGGAATCCGAAAATTCCTGCACCATTAGCTTTATAAATGTTTCTAGAAAACTGTTTTTCTACTACAAACTATTGTTTTGATTATGGAAAACTGTTCCAAGGGCAGTTTTCAACCTCAAATGATTTTATAAATCACTAATCCAAGAGTTTGTATTTTTACGATTTAAGTAAAGGATTTTTATAAGTTAAGAAAGAAGTTTTGGGATTAATTTCCCTAAATTTTCCAAGTAAGGAAAATGAATTTTGCAAGCTAGAGTATAGCAAGCGATTAGTTTACGAAAGGTAACCGGGAGTTATACCCGAGTTACTGGATCAAGCCCAAGGCCCAAAGATTGACCCAACGATGGTTGACCATAGTTGACCGAAATTGACCATTGTTAACCATAGTTAACTTTGGTTGACTAACAAGTGGATTTTAGTTTGACCTTAAGGGTTACCCAATATAACCCTAAAGGATACCCGTTTGAGCTAAGATATTGGGTTAGGAAAGTAACCCAATGATTTGTGGATTAAGGATGAAGCCCAGGGTTGGAAGATGATCTAACCCTAATGGTATGTTATTGTCATGGGCTTAGTACACAAGGTTATCCAATGTAACCGAGTAAGACGTTATGCACAAGGGACATACAACCAAGACCATGTAAGGTAAGCATGTTGGTTAGGTCACCAACATTTCACGAGTTTAAGTTAGACAATGTCCTTTATCGAGCAGGATAGAACCTGCAGCTGTACCGGAAAAGGAACAGCATTAGTTGGGACAATAAATCAAGAGCGTAGGACGGAAGGTAAGTACAACTCCGCCTACAGCATGAACACATGTTTGTTTGCATATGATGTTTTTAAGAAATCATGAATAGCATTTCATGATTTATGATGTTATGAAGTAGTACGTTATGACATGATGATATGTTAAGTATGTCCATGTTTCATGTTAAGATGTAGTATGTTATGAAGTATGTTATGTTATGTATGATGTTACGTTAAGATGCAGTATGTCCATGTTTCATGTTAAGTTATGAGATAGTATGTTATGATAAAGTATGTTATGTTTTATGTTCGATATCTTGGCATCATAAAGCATGCTCACTAATAATGAATCATATGGTAAGAATAAGTTCTTAAGATACGAGATAAGTTAAGTAAAGATTGTTGTGCTGTACTGGCTTGCCTTTGTGGTGGGTTCAAATGGTATATTCCATGGTTTGACTTGGATTGGATTGGCTGCCTTCACTACTCCATGTTAAACGTCTTGTTTCATGGTTTGAGTTGGATTGGACGGACCGCCTTCAACCACTCCATGGTTATGTACCATAGTACATGCGCACATGTTATAGAGTAAGATAATAAGGAACCATAATTGAATAATAAGGAATCATAACCTGTTCATGCATTTTGTGTTTCAGTTGCATGCGGATTGAATATTGTGCTTACTGGGCTTTTAGCTCATTACTTACGTTCATGCTGTAGGTAAGCTACCTACCGGCAATACCTGATACGAGACTGTGGAAAGACGGTGCTGCGGACTGTGAAATGTGGGATGGACACCACCACGGATTTCCATAAAAGGTGTTTGAAAGGAAAATGTGTTTACATTATGTTTTAAGTATGTATGGCAAGGTTTCAGTATGTACGGCAACGAGTTGCCTCGTGTTGTACTGATCCGCATTAGTCGGGTTGGTCCACGATTTACGTTTATGTATGATAGCTTTCCCATTAGGTGAAAGCTCAGTACTCGAGTGAGTACATACGAAGAAGATATGTTCTTATATATAAGTTTAAGTTTATGTTTAAGCCTAAGTTTAAGGCTTCATGTTTCATGTAAGTAACGTGTTTAAGTCACGATTTTAAAATGAAGTTAAAGCTTTTAAGTTTTAAAGGAGTAAAAAAAAAAAAAAAAAAAATTTACTCTAAAATTGGGTAAGTTTAAGTTAAGTATAGTCACGACCGTCATTCGCGTGGTCGGTCCTACGTGGGTGGTCGGGGCATGACATAAAAAGTGTTGATTTTGTTAGTTAAATGTTTGTATATTACATGTTCAATTAAATACCTCTTTGATTAGGTTGTGTGTCATTTCCGTATTCGCGTAAAGTTTTTGTCTATATGCTTGATTTACATAGATCTAATGTATGAATTCGTGGGCTTTTTATGTGTTTTGGTGCTAAGGTTTTGTAATGATTTAATGGCGATGAGGTTTTGTTTATAATCACACTTGTTGTTTTAGATTGATTTACAATGTCAAAAGATCACGAGGAGGATTTGTCAACCCAAACTCAAGTTGGAAAGCCACGACGAACCAACTCTTCAAGATTCAATGCCGACGAGGATGGAAAATGAAGAACAACTCTCCTTAAAAGAGTGCACGTTGTTAGGACGAGGGGATAACGAATTCAAGTTTCGTTTGACTCGAAAGGACAACCAATAGGCAAGGAAGGTGATGAATTACAGAGTTGGATTGGAGTGCTTGCTCGGGAGCACATTCCAATTTGGATTGCTAACTTCAGAAGTGCTGATTTAGAACCGAGGAATGAACGAGTGTGGCTGGAAGTTGTAACTTCATTCACTGTTGATGAATCGAACAAAAAACAAGTTTTGAAGTGTTGTGGGGAGTCAACTAAATGTTTTAGATATGAACTTTACCAAGCCTTTGTTAGGGATCATATTGATGAAGAAACTGTTTGGCAACGACAGGCTAAAGTGGTTCAAAATTACCCAACCATCAGGCAGGACAATTGGGAAAGGTTTATTACCTATCGACGGACGGCAAATTTCAGGAGGCTATCCCAACAAGGAAGTGTGATAAGGAAAAAGAGAAAATACGGATCTACCACAGGCTGAGACGGATATAGGAAACGTGATCAAGAAATCGTACGTTAATTAATTGGGAAAAAAGCTTCAAGTCTATTTAAATTATTTTTTTTACGTGTCTTATTTATGTTTACTAACTTTAATTATTAAATTGCAGTTCGAACAAATGGGAAATATGCGGCCCGACATTTTATTTGGCGAAACCATAGTAAAAGAATTAAAGTTAGTACACCCGATGGAGAGTACAAGAATCCATCGATTAAAATTATTGGCGAAACCATAGTAAGTCTACGAATCCTATTTCAAATATAGAGTAAGATTGTCTCCATTATGTTTACGGGCTCAATAACATATTTTGTAATTGTTATAGGACGAATTAACACAACAAGAGACACAAGGAAGCTTCGAATCCGTGGGTACAGAAGACATTTTGACCAAGTCTTTGGGCAATGCCGAGCATTCTGGTCGTATTCGTGACCAATCAAAATTTGTAAAGCAGGCACAATACTTCAATGCCATGAATATTTCAAGGGAGAATCCTGAAGTCTCGTATATGAAATGATAGCTGGCTGCATTGGAAAGAACGATGCAGGAACTTTGTGCGAAGCACGGTATCAACCGTGAGACGATGGCCGAGGAGGCAACCGCACCTACTATTGATCAGCACAACAGTTTCAAGGCGAGTTGCACCCTCAATGAGAAAGAAGCCGACGCGTCGGATCCGCAGCCCATGCCTAATGCAAGTAAGGAATGCCAGCTTTTCCTTACTGATTTAATTACTGGTGGAGATGTTCTGGTTGCAATAGGCAGGGCATACATGGACTGTGTTCCAATCGACACAGTCCATGGGATTCCTTTGGGCGAGGGGAATGTGCGAGTGACAATTAGTGTCCCAAAATTAAAACGTGCAGAATGTAGATTGCGTAGCCTACATTCGAGAGAGAGCCGACAATATCATCCGGATCATAACAAACGTACCAAGGGGAAGGCTTGTTCTCACGCCATATAACAGTAGCCAACATTGGATATTGGCTGTTATTAATCCGTGGGATGACTCGGTCTTCTATTTTAATCCTCTTGAAAACGATCCGGGTGAAGATTTTCAACAGCTAATTACGTTGTAAGTATTCTTTGATGTTCATATTAATGATTGACATTCCATAATTGTTGTTCCAGATGTATTGATATTTGTTAAATTGTTAGGGCACTAAACCATTGGAAATTGCTGGTGGGACGAGGAATAACAAAGCGATGCAACTGCAAGATGTTGATTCAGACTGCTCGATGCCCTATACAACAAGGAAATGTGCAGTGCGGCTATTTTATATTGGGGTTCATGTGAGAAATAACGTTGAACGTCGATGGACTTGCCTTACTTCAAAACAAGATTTCTTATACTGAAGCTCAATTGAATTTGGTTAGGCAAGAGTGCACTATATATGTAACGACCCGCCTAGCACAGGCCGTTACCATACATACATGCATTCATACCATAACGTCTCTTACTTATTAAGCATAAACAGCGGAAAATATTTTATTTTTTTATTTTTTTTATACGGTGCGACACACACACGAAGGCATACGTATGATATAACGGATATTAAATAATGTCGTTAGGGCGTAATTAATAAACATAAATTAAACACATAACAATAATAGCAAAACGCGTAGCGGCATAATTCCCACATTTCACAGCTTGCCCCGCCACGCTCCACCATCTTGCATCAGCAGTTGGTAGCAGGTTGCTTACCTACAGCATAAACTTAAGACAATGAGCTTTCGCTCAGCAAGTACAACTGCTATAA